>WEKY01038681.1:0-12146 GCA_013390045.1 Picathartes gymnocephalus
TCAGTGATCTCAGAGGTCTTTTTTAACCTAAATGGTTCTGTGATTGTTCCACATCAAATTCAAGTGTTTATCTCAATATATTCTTTCTAACATGTTGTTAGGACAGTAGTCACATGGTTTTATTTAAAATAACATTTAAAAAATGCTGGAAAAAAAAAAGTACAGCACATGACTGCATACAGCTTTTTTCTTCCAAAGGTATTCAGTGCTTTCATGTTCAAAAAATGATAAAAAAGTGTCTTTCTATATTGAAATACCATTTAATTTTGATTAACTATTCCCAATAGAAAATGTTGTTTGAGTCTCTGAAGTTTGTTTCAGCAAATTTGCCTTACACCTTTGAAAACTTTGAGCAGATGTTGCCATCCAGTAGCACTAAATGGTGTTTGTTTAGAAAACTGGCTTAGTTTTCCGATGTTTATTTTGCTAGCACTGTATTGGGCAAACTTTGAAGGCAGTGTCTTCTGATAGACTGATTGGTAATATTTAGAATTAGATAAGATTTCAAGCACATATTTCTTCTTCAGATTTGAAACTGTGACGCCACACGTTTTCCAGTTAAGTGAAAAATGAGTTTACGGAGTTTAATTGGTTAGACCTGCTCCCTAAGTGGCACTGGCTGAGAGCTGTGCCATACATTGGGAAAAAAGAACATCCAGCCAGAAGAGACATGGGAGTGCAGGTTGAACAGTTGAGGTCAGAGCAATACAGGACTCCTCAGCCACAATGAGTGCTTGCAGAGGAGTGGAATTATTTTTGTTAGGGATGTCTATAAAGCAGTTGGCTCTCTGGACTGCCTAACCTGTGCAGCTGGTGCAGTGCACACCTGCTCTTGCTGGGTCTCCTTGACACAGTTTTGGGACATTCTGCAGGACAGTTGATCCTGCTGCTGATGGCTCTCCAGCAAGATCCATGAGAATTCCTTCTTTTCAGCTTGGGTTATGCCACAAGCACGTTCCCTAGGCACCGTGACTCAGTTGGCATCCTTTTGGGCAGTTTAAAATATAAGTGAGCCAGGTCCTCAGCTGGTATAAATTGGTGTTATTATATTAAATTCAGATGGGCCTAATTACAAGTGCTCGAGCAGACACTGAGGGTTGCACAATGCATTGCTTTTGTGTGTGTGTGCTCACCCATAAAAGTGAGATTGCACAATGCAGCCCTCTCTTAATGCATCTCTGTCTCAGCTGCTAATTGAAAACAAACATGGTAGGATTAGTAATTCACTTCTCTGGAATTTTTATATTATAAATTATTGGAGGGATCTACCACTTGCATTATGAGATGTTACTCTATTGCAGGATTAAGTCCCAGCAGCAATGACTGGAGGTCTCTAGACAGGGAAAAGCTGGACTTGCAGAGGATTTGGATTTTTTCTTTCCCCCCCGGTGCTATGGCATCTGTGGGTCCTGCAACACAAGGGTGCATTTTCCAAGCCTGGATGGAGCAAGTTGTTAACAAAACTCCTGTTGACTTAGGTGGAGGAGGGCTTGGGCTATTTTGCTGCACAGGAAATGGGGCATTTCTTTGGCCCCTGCTCAAGTCTATTTTGCTTTTACAAAAATCTGCCCACAGTTTTTCAGTAGGGAAATAGGAAATTGTGTTTCCTCTGACTCGCAAGGAAGTTGATCTCTGCCCTCTTAATTAGTTGTTTGAAAGATGAAAGCAAGTGCCTGGGGTGAGGGAATTCCAGGAGGTTTTTTTGAACCCAAGTACTAAGAAATGGCTCATTATGAATTCTGATTTATCCAAGCACCACCGAATGCTGCCTACAGAGGCACTTCCATGGATGCAGGTCCTGCTCTCTTCTACTTACATGAAATGATATTGTCAAATAGGGCTATAAAGGGTTCTGGGGATAGGATTACAAACCCTGTGTTCTCTGTCAGAGAGGTAACAGGCCAGGAAGGCCATGAGATGCATGTTCAGGGGTCAGTGTTTCCTACAGCCCTGGCAGCTGGGCTGGGCCAAGTAGCCCCACAAAACTCTACATCTCCTTTACTCTTAGACTGCCCTTGCCAGTCCTTGGGTCCTCAGGTGGTCACATTTTCTCCACATGGCTTGGTAGCATGCCAGCAGCTTGAAAGCAGTAGTCAAAACTCCAAACCAACCCTATACCTGCTCATCCTCCTTCATCTGGGAGGATGCAGGGCTGGGCAGGGTGGTTCAGGTCCTTGGGAGTGCTGGTCATTGCCTTTTCCATTTCTTGCATCTCTTTCTAATGTGTGTTATTCCACTTAAAAGGGTCTTTTTGTGTTTGTGTTACGGGAGGTCTGGTTGCACTTTTGTAAGTGAATAAATTACTAATTCTGTTCATTGTTCTTCCCTTTTTTAAAAAAAAACAAAATACCAGACAAATAAAAAAAGTTTTTGAAATTCACTCTGTGTGGCTTACACAGCATCTCTGTGTAAGACCCATTTTTGTTCAGCATATTTAATTTTCCTCATGTGTTTGCTGTTAAAGCCTTTATTTTTAGTGCTTCTTAGTCCTTTCAGTTGGTGAAATCTGATTTTTATGACATGGTCTGCATGTTCCTGGAGCTTCTGTGGAACATTTCACTGTGGGCTTGAGACCACTTGGTGGTGTGGGTATTGTTTGGTGTCATAAATACAACTCCTGTTTACCACCTGAGTTCTTGATCTGAGTGTGATAAACTTATGTGTAGCTCTGCCATATTCCATTGTTCTCATTCCCACCAGGATCCTAATGGCCACATGGATTAACTCAAGTTAAAAGGACCCAAAGCCCTCCAGTCTGCTTAATTGTAAATTGGTTTTATTTCACCTGCACTGTCGGAAGAGAGCTTTTGTCCATATGCCCTGAGTATTGGTAGAGTTTGGGTTATTTCCACCTTTTATCACCCTGCCAATGCTTCTTTCTAACCTCTGCAAATTTTCATACCCTTGTCCTCTTTCAAGCGAGAGCAAAAAATAACCCTCTCAAAAGTGCAAGTCTCCTCTAAACAGGCTCCGTGAAGAAGGGGAAAAGTGCTCATGGAGTTCAGCAAGTACTAGAACAGAAGGGAATTGGGATTGCTAGAGGGGACAGAGGGGAGTGTGATGAATGTGCTGTCATATGAAAATTTGTTGGTATAGTTGGTCTTAGTAGAAAACAAAGATCTGCAAGAGCTGAGCAGGAGTGGGTTCCTTAAAATGAAAAACAACTCAGGATGCCAAGCAACCCATGGCAAAACAACATGTCCATCAATTTATTTTTTTTCTCCTTGGAATTAAAAAGAAAAGGAGTAGGGGCTTTGTCTAGCACAAAGATTTCAAGTTCTCTGCACAGCATTGGCAGTTACTACTCTGGGAGGCTGAAATGCTTGGAAGTGGGGTGGCTCTCCCTGCAGTGTGGTCACATTCCTGCCGAAGTGTTTCAGACTGCTGCCAGCAGCTGGGAATCACACTGTTCCCATCTCCAGCAGCCATCCTCCTTCCAAATCCTCCAGTCAGGGAAGGGGGATTCTTCATGTTACATGTGTGTAGGGGAGGGCAGGAATTTGCCCAACAGAAGCTGTCAGGAGTGCCAGTTTTATTCCAAGCATGGCATGTGTTGTGTAAGCCACAACTCAAGAGTAGCACATGAACTCTGAAATGCTTGTCAAAAAGTGTGTTTTACTGAGCAGCAGTCACTAAAATTGTTGAACCTTGTTATCATTATAGATATAACACTTCTTGGGGTTTATGTGCAGTTTTCAAAGTGTTCTGGCAATAATAAAGCAGGTCTTCTGTTTGTGACACTGCCTTTATCACACGATGACAAGCATCAAATGCTAAAATTGTATTTAAAAGATTAAACCAAAAGCACAGCAGCTGCTATTTAATGATTCAGGAAATCAGCTTGACTCTTACGGCTTCTATATAATCTATATATCCTAAGAGACCTGCACAGTATTGCTGCTGGAATTGCCTGGGTGCACCTGAACTCTCCTTGAAGCTGATCTCAGTTTGGACAAATGGATGTGGGAAGTGGGACGCTGATAACACAACAAGGCTTTTTGAATAATGTAATAATTACTTGTGTTGCAATTTTTCCTTCTAGGAGACTGAGCTGCTGGATATCAGCCTTGTCAAAGATGCCAGATGTGGAAAACATGCCAGAGCTCCCAAGGTAGGAATTCTTGCTGCATGCTTCCCTGTTTCATTGGTGACCTAGATAAAAGGAATGGGAAATTATATCCAAAAATTGAAAAGAAGGAAAAAAGTTCTCTTAGCTAAGAAGTAATATTTTGTCTTTTCTTTGTTTAATACTGTTTCTCTTGAGAATTGTTGGGATTGTTGAGCCCCTGTCTTTGGATTCCGTGTGTAAAATCCTACTGGAAGCTCTGCTAGCAGTGCAGGAGCAAAAATCCTGGTTTGTCAAGGTACACTTACACAAGTTCTTGGCTTCCCTGATGGCAAGGAGCTGATAGTTGTTTGAGTCCATGTTGTTTCCTGCTGGTGATTTTCCTCTTTCAGTGCCTCTTGAGGCTGGAAAGAGATTTTTTGGGGTTTTTTTGTTGGTTTTTTTTTTTTTAAACTGCTATCAGAGAGGTTGGGATATCAGCTCCCTTTGGGTTTGCCCTGATGTATCGTGCACTCCTTTACAGTCTCTCCACACAGTAGGTTGTAGATTTAAGTTCTCTGTGGTGTTTTTGTTTGGGCAGACACAGCACATCAGAGGAAAAAGCTCCCGAAGCATGAGAGTGCCTCAGGGAATCCCACAAATGATAGCAAAAAATGAAATCTCCCCAGGGGCTGGAAAGTTTGGCCTTGCTGCTGCTTAGCCCTGGTTGAACACACCAAAGAATGTTTTTCCTATTCTCATCTTGGGGGAGGAATATTCCTGGGTCTGGATGACCTCTCTTCCCTGCAGCCAGACCTGGGCCCAAGCACAGTCCCAGGGGCTCCCCAGCCCCCCGAGGGGAATTAGGAATGGAAAAGATTGTTTTTTCTGTGCCAGACAACAGTTGTAGTTCTCTCCGAACAGACTATTCACATTTGGTTTTCAAAGCTTTCCATGTAGTGCTGGCAGGATTTTAAAGGCTGAGTTATAATTGAAATGCAACAGAAGTACTTTATGACATCCACATTAATACCAAGTGAGTTCACCATGATTAATGGTTCTATGATGAATAGCAATAAAGTATTAACAATGTCTAGAACATTATTTTAAAATGCTACCCGCTTTACAGAGGACATTCATGTTCTTCTAACAAAATGTTTTTAGCTAAAATTTATGCATAGCTATTGCCTTGGTGACTTTTATTTATTGGGTTACATAAAGGCTGGTTTTGTTAGAGCACGTTACGGATTTGACAGCAGTGGCATTAAATGAAGGGTAGGAGAAAATCCCTGCTCTAGGGGTGGTGAAATGCACCACCTGTGTGAATGAGCTTGCTTTTTGTCATTGACTTGTGTGTGGGCAGCAGCTAAACAGCACCTGGGTTGGCTGTTGGTGGCATCTTGCAAATGGTGTGAAATAAAAGGCTGCTGTTGGGGCCATTTGTGCCAGTTTTGCTCTAATCCGTGTTGTGGGGCTGTGCAGAGGAGCATTGGCTGCAGGTGAGCAGTGTTACAGAGCCCTGTGTGTGTCACTTCCACAGGGGACCTTTTCCACAGCTCTGCTTCCAGGTGGGAGCACCCCTTGCTTTCTCTCTAAACCGTGAGACTGAGGTGATTTTTTTCTACATCACCCCACCACCCCTCCTTCTGCCCATAGTTATGTACAATTTTTATATTGCATTAGGGGACTTCTGCCAGTTTATGCAAGTCTTTTAATCTATTTTTGGAATTCTAAGAGTAGATTTCACCCATGGGTTGTCATTACAAACTTAATGGGAATCTTTAAACCTCATTTGGTGTATTTCTGATCTACTGCTGCTTTTTGAAAGAAATAACTGTCTTTTTTAATAAGCCTTGACTTCTCCATTAAATAAAAAAGAGTAATTCTTTTTTATTTTTATAGTAAGCTAAGTTTCAGTGTCATTAACTTGACGCCCAGTAAGCTACCAGAATGTGTGAGGTGTGCTGCTACACGAGGCCACCAGCAAGCAATTATTTGAGAGGACTGTAGGCAGTCCTAGTTTCCAAAACTCAGAGTCTGTGCTCATGCTGCATTCAGTGCACTGCCATGAGTATTCTTTATTTTTGGAAAAGGACTGAGAAGCACAAGGGGTTTTGCAGTTTCTCTTTTAGCTTATTTGGCTGATATTCAGTTTTCATAGTATTTTTCCGTAAGTCTAGTCCTATATATTTTGTGATTGTTCTTACATGGTTTTTGCGTCTTCCTGGGTTTCTCACCCAACTGATCTGGTTGCTTTCTCCATCCCTCAATGTTCAGCCTCAAAAGTTCCCTTGAGGTCACAGAAGTGCAGCTCTCACCCTAGAAGGAATCAGCTGAGAACACACTTTTGGGTGCTGTAATCAATTTGTGCCTGCCCCTGAGCAGTGCTGTTGCCGTGTGGGCAGCAACTTGGGTTTCTGATGATGTAGAAGGCAGTTTTTAGTGGGTACCGAGGCACTTGATGCTTGGGAGATGAAAAGCAGTCTACTCAAATGACCCTGAGATCCTGAAAAGCTCCAGCATTGCCTTCTTTTTGCACGTTGTCAGCGATGGCTCCTTCTGTCTTCAGCTGCTATTTTCAGAAATGGTAACAGAGTTTTCCATCTCAATGCAATATACATGCAAAGGCTGATTCCTTGGTAGAAAGGCAGAATCTCAGGCAGCACACAGCACTGCAGCAGAGCTTTACATGAAAGAAAAATGAAAGCCATGTTCTGAAGGGAACAAGAAAAGACACATTAATTGTGCATGTTAGGAAAAAGTAGCTCCATTCAAAGTAAAAAGAAATTTATAAAGAAGTGAGGGAATTATTAAATTATTATCAGGACTTTGCTTTTTTAGTTGGCATTAGAATCAAGTAGGAAAGGGAGCAAGAAGAATTTTGAGAACAGGAGAAAATCATTAGTTGTGATGAAGCAATGATTTATTTCCCTTTATTCACACATTACCTGGTAATACTCTCTCAAGCTTTGGTTTGATGTGCGAACTAAGAGACATCTTTTCCCTTGCAAAGTTCAGTGACGAGGTCTGCAAAATAAAATAACACAAAATGTGCTTTTGTACAAGGAATAGCTATGAATATTCACATGTCTTCTGGAAAGCATGGAAGTGCCTCTCAAAAGAGTGTCCGTGCTCTTTACAGGGAGCTGTAGCTAAATATGTCAGGCACCAGTGTATACTGAGAAATGAATGGTCAGGTGGTGAAAATTTGGCAGCTGCAAACATGCTCACAGGACTGGGGAAGTCACACTTTTTACCATCTTGTATTTACTTTAGCCAATAACAGTTTCTATGGAAACTAAAATCTTAAGCAACTATGTGTGTTTTTACTAGCAAGAAGAAATATCAGGATGAGTTGACAGGGAGAAGGAAATAACCTCATGGTAAATGCTCATATTGAAAACTTTTGATGCATTTGATCAGTCTGTTTTCCCTCAGCATCCTGTTTTCCCTCATAAATCATTCAGCAGGAAATGAATTTCTTTAAATAACATATACTGTGAAACCTGTAGGAGATGAAATTATGAATGATAGAATCACTCTCATGCCAAGATGTGTTTAGAGAGTAATCCCCAATTTTAAAAAATCTTGTGGCTCCCCCGCCCTAAATTTTCTCACTTTAACAAGCAAGCTCTACAGAGAAAAATAATTCAGATGTTGGAATGTCAGAAATTTGCCAAGGCCCCAACTACTATTTTAATATCACACCAGCTTTTCTGTATTTAGTGTATTTTCTTGAAATGCTCAAGTAGAGTGAGATGATTTTGGACCTATCTTAGTTGTGCTCCAGAAGCTGCTGTGGAAGGTTTGCTGGCTTCTAACACATCTGTGGAGGAAAAGCAGCATTTCCTGAACTAGGTGGGTTTGGGAACTAAAAGGAAAACTAGCAAGGAAAGTCTAAATAGTTATTAACTGCAAATCAGGTGATTCTGGGGGAAATGAGGATGTGCAAGTCTGTTTGAATTGTCAGAGCTCTCCGGATGCAGCGTTTGCCTCTGGACTGACAGTCTGTGCAGGGACATTTCTGTTGTGTTTAAGAATACCCTGATTAGACTGCCTGTGGAAAATGGCAGATTTATTGGTTTTTTTTCCTTTTTGTTCACTCAGTTAATTCCCTGGAAAAGCTAGCAGTGTCCATGGATGACACAGGACAGCAACACACCCTTTGCAGCACCGGCTTCTGTCGCTCTGCCCGTCTCAAATGCTGCTGTTGCTGTTATTTTTGTCTGCTGATATAAATGCACGCTGTTCTCTCTTCAACAACCTTGATGCTAAATTAGAAAATGTAAATTATGCCTAAGCAATGTTCTATTTTTGCCAAAAAGATATAAAAATGGAATATGCACGCAGCTCACCTTCTTCCCACTCACCTTGGGGATATCAACGACAGCCACAAACATCCTCCCCAAATGTGTTTGTTCTTTTACATAACTGATTTTTTTTTTTTTCATAATAATGATTGAGTTGCATAAACACTTTCTCTAGGTTGAGTTTTACTTTCTTAAGGAAGGTTAAGATGCATTTTTTTGTATGATATTTGGCCAGTGCACCTACGGAAATGGAAGTGGTTTTAAAGGCCGCCAGAGTGTGGGAGCTGTGGGCCCTGAGAGCGCGGGAGCTTTTTCTTGGACCCTCCAATGGCCCAGATTGGTGATTCTATTCACAACCCCTATTACTTGAGGATCTGGGACCTTTTCAGCAGCACATCATCCACTGCGTAACTGAGCTCTGTCTGGGCAGCTCGCTGAAATCACTATTTACTAACATTCAGGGCATGGCAGAAAGCACAGGGTTTTATCCCAGCCTTTCACTATGAATCATTGCCAGAAAGATACAGTTTTTTTTTTTTCCCGTGCTTGCTGGCTGTTTCAGTTAGCTTTCTGAGCTGGTTGGTTTTATACTCTTCTTTGTTATATTTATAAAGCCTCCCTTTTCTTTTTGTTTGCCAAAGTTCGCAGCACAAAGCCTGTAATAAGAAATTCCATATTTTAAGAAGCACAGAGGCATCTTACAACTGTGATTTTAAAACGTGACATTTAAATTTGAAAAGATAGGCACTGCTCAATTAAATACGTGATATTTGAGTTCCTGAAAACACCAGAAATTATCTGTAAAGCTGTGCTCTAAATGCTACTGCTGCTGCTTTTGAATAAACTTGTGTATATGCACACTTTTATTTTCTTCCCTTGCCCCTTTTGGTATGACCAGTGTTGCTGCCCAGTAATCCAGGGATGTGTTTTTCCTGCTTTCACAACTAATGATGCTAATGACCTGAGGGTGCAGCTGGGACAGCATGTCCAGCCATGGCTGTCACAATCCCCCACGCCCTGTCACTCGTGATAAACCTCACTTGAGAATAACAAATGGCATTTTTGCAGTGGCTGGCACAAAATTTAAAAATTGGTGGGATGACAAAGTTATTTTGGAGGCACTTTTAGCAATGCTAAGATGTTGATGCTGCCTATCAATTTCCAGTATTATCGTTTTGTTACCTTGCAGACCCACATGTTACCTTTTGACTTGCACCAAGATCACAAAGTCTTGTGAAGTACAGCCCTAGTGCAATACTAACACAAAAACTAATAAATGAAATATTGTTATCCATAAAAAATAATGAATGCTCCATTCAGCCTGTGTCATGAACACTCAGTCTGGAAGGAATATCAGATTTTTTCACTGCAAAATGTAAAGGTGCTCAATAACTGAACTATGATAGTCTTTGCTTTGGAGCCATAATCTCCATCTAGAAATATTTCATAAATATTAAAGTACATATTTTAGCAGTAGTGTGGAGACATCTGATGGGAGTGTAGTACCCTCAAGCTTCAAATGTAGGATCAATGGTCTCAAGTGAAAATGTCACAGCACAGATGCATCTTTCTGCAACTGTTTAGAACAAATGATTACAATTTTCCTGGTTTATTGGAATCCAGCTTAGTAATTTGTCATTACATCCCTTAGCTTGTAAACAGCCGTTTAGAGAAAGCTGTCAGGTTTTAATTAGTTGCAGAGGTTTAATATGCTTGTTATTATCTGCACATAAATGGGTTTTTTGGGATCTCCTGATGGAACTGTGAGGCTTTTTGATCTGTGTGTGTCCCAAGGCGTGGCTGTGCCACTGGGATGCCCCAGCTGCACCAGAGACCATGACCAGTATTACTGGGAAACATTTTAGTAGGAATGTGAGAGCAGGACTTAAAATTCAGCTACAGGTAAGGTAGTGAATGGGAGCAAATGGAATAGCCAAGGGCCCATGTGAACTATAAAGCAGCAGAAAACCATAAATTTCCAAGGTAGTGATATCAGTAAATTCATGTTAAATCCATGTTAGCATTTTTCCAAAGCATCAAGCAGAAATGAGACTGGTTTCTTTGGTTTTTTTCTGCTGTGGATGTGCAAGAAAGTAGAGGCAAATGCACCCAAATACCTGATAGTTTGGGGTTTTTAATACAGTAGGTTATTTCTGAAACCAAACCAAACAAAGCTTCCTTCCTATTTAATTATAAATAGGATTATGCTACCAAGGAACACTTATAAATACTTCATTTTAATTAAGCCCTGGACAGTATTTGTATGGTGATAACAAAAAAAACTTACAGCTGTATTGAGTGCAAGTTGCCTGTCTGTGGCTTTCTCAGCTCTGTCACCTTCCAAACTAATCCTAGTTAAATAAACAAAATTATCAGCTGTTTCCACTGGGGAGTTCAGACACTGCCACTCCTGGGCTGTTAATGAGCCATCCACAGGAGTGTTCCTGCAGCAAAATGGTTCTCTGTAGGCTGGAGCTACAGGAACATTTTCTGAGGGCCAAAAGTTGGCTTAATGCATTTTCCAACCCTTTGGGATTCACAAGAACAAAGTGCATTGAATTCCTGGTGAAAACTGCTGTGTTCAGACTGATACACAGCTCTACGTGATTTAAGAAGGTTTTTCTCACTATGGGAGGGCATTGTGGATTGAGTCTTTCCAAAGAGAAGTGTTTCCACAGTTACAAACTGGAGGAAGTAGAAGTTGCACAGCTGCTCCTCAGTGTGGCTGATCTGCATTAGCATTGCACAGAGACAAAATTAGGAGCAGTTTTCTGCATCTGGATCTTCTTTCCCGTGCTTAATAGCATTGGGAGTGTCCAATATCCTTCCTAGTTTGGCTTATATGGCAAAAGTCAGGTCTTGATTCCTGAGAACGTTGATCTGCAGAGAAATCTTGTGCATTCATGTACATATGTATGATTCTTGGTCAACAGAAATCATTTTAGGGGCTGGGTAATGACGCAGGTGAATTAAACATTTCCCAAACTTAGCCATTCTTGAGTATGAGGTTGCCTTCATACCTCCCAAGTGTAGATTGAATTATTAACCAGGCTGAAATGTGAAGAATCTTACAGAAAAAACTGACAGAAATGTATCAGTGCTCTGGGATTGTGGCATACCCCAGAAAGAGCAGGTGCAGAAGGGGCAATTCCATGCTGATCTTACACTAAGGTTCAGGTAGCTCTGGTTTTAGTTGGTACCGTGGTCCTGAATTGCCAAACAAAACACAAAAAACCTGAGGTCATATCTGTAACGTGCAGCAGAATGTTAAAATGCAGGTTTGCTCTCTGTATGGTTTAGGTTTGTGAGCTTCTGAGTTACACTGTTTATCTGGAGGAATTTGGATAAAAACACAATTGCCTTACTTTGGAGAAGAAATCCCCTTGGCTGGGAGTTCTTCTTGGCTGTGATATTTTGCAGTATCCAGTTTCTTTGCTATCTTTTGGAATCAGAGTGAACTCAGATGTGTGATTTAGAATCAGGCCTAGATGGCAGCTGATATTTTCCCACCCTGTTGTGCACTGTCTCCACGTTTGGGCTCATCCCATCAAGGGAGACTTCTTTCACATACCAGACTTCTAAGGGTGGTTAATTACCATAACACTTGTTAAAAGAACATACCTTTCCCATATTATTTCCAGAAGGAGTCCTAAAACAAGTGTCAGTATAACTTGCAAATACTTATACATCATGATCTTGTTTGAATTCACGAAAGTTATGTCCAGTCCTGGTGCTAGGACTGGACATAGTTTACTGCAACTGGTAATTAATTAGATTTAAAAAAAAAAAAA
>WEKY01038681.1:12161-24097 GCA_013390045.1 Picathartes gymnocephalus
AAAAAAAAAAAGGTCAGAGGAAATGAGATCTGTTGTGTTGGAATACAGAAAAACCATTATCAACTGAGTCATTTTTATAAGAAATTACTGTGATGGAAGGTTCTGGTACTTCAGGGGAGCTACACTGATGGTGGGTCTGATTTGGAAGGCATCCCATGCTTATTTTCCCTTTTCTGAAACACATCCAATATTGATAATGCCATAACTGAAATTACACAAAGATCTTTTTTGCTCTTGTTGCCGCTCCAAGTTAACCTCTTTCCTCCAAGATTAATGAAATACATTTAAAATAATTTATATGAGAAATTGTGTGCTGTAGTTGGGAATGCTTAGTGTAAATGGCTTCAAAATGGTGTTTGCTAATGAAGTGGCAGAAGCAGAACAGCCATGCTAGGTAAGGTCATGGTATAAAGGGGAAACATTAATCTTGGAAATAATGGTTGTAATTTGCATGCTGTTAAAATGCTTTTAAAAAGGACAAAACTGAATTCAGGTAAACTAAAGCATCTGTCTGAATGGTTACCCTCATGTTGGGACAAACAGAAGAAACTAATGTGTGTGGGGATATTTGATAGGGCTGTGGGGGCAGATCCCAGCCCTCCCAGGGCAGGGGGACTCTGCTTTGGCTGTTGCTCAGAGCCAGACTGCCTCCAGGGGGTTAAAGATCAAAGCCGACACAGGAAGGTTTTCTGCAGCAGGTTTTTGGTAAAAAAGTCTAAACCTCCGAATGGTTATTTGACAGTTTGAGAGGGAAGGCTGATTTAGCTATCCCAGTTAGCCCAGTTTTGCCAAGCTGTGCCTTGATAAGGACAAAGATCCCTTTCTGCCCTTGCTCCCAAAGCCAGCTCTGGGGATCTGCCCACGCTGCGGCTTCCATGCTCAGAAGCCTCAAGCTGCAACCCAGCAGTGTCCCCCCCCTGCTTCCTCCTCTGTGTTTACACACCCCTTGGACAACAGTGGTTTTGTAGAAGAGAATGTCACCTTCTCCAGAAATATTTATATGTTTGGTTAGAGCAGTAGTAAAGTCTTTACAGCCACGGATTGTTGCTCCCAGGGTAAACATGCAAGGTGATGGAGAGAGGCAGGAGGAAGGGCAGGACGGGAGCTTGTTTAGGTCTCATGGTGCATGTGTTTGTAGGTCAGGGCATGAACATTTTCATAACTGCTGCAGAGCTTTGGCTTTGCTTGGTTTTGGCTGAAAGGAGAGGAGAATTTCTTTTGGAGTTGCTTTCATATCGTCCTTCAGAGTGTTTGTGCAGTGGCCCAAGGCTCTGGGGTGCTTTGGCAGCTGAGGCTGCTGATGCTGTAGAGCTTGAATCTGATTAAAGGGTGTTCAAGGCCAGTTTGGATGGAGCTCTGAGCAACCTGGTCTAGTGGAAGATATCCCTGCCCATGCCAGGGGGGTTGGAACAATATGGTCTTTAAGGCTTCTTCCAACCCAAACCATTCTACAATTCTCTGATGTCCATGGCTGCAGCTCATCATAATTGATGTGTTAATCATTGAACCATGATTTGTCCCTGTACTGAAAAGCAGCAGCACTTCTGTGTGTTTCAAAGGAACTATTGCTGCTGTAAGTTCTTGTAGGCAACATTGAGTATGATCTAGCTCATTTTTAAGACACTGTTAAGTTTGATTCAGTTGTGGGAAGTGATTTTTTTCAAGACTGTATCTTTTTTCATCCTGCTGGAGTCAGGAGAGTTTCAAATAGTGGGAGGAGAAGTGAAATCATTTAACTGTTACTTACATAATAAAAAAGGAGAATTTGAAAGCTGTGCTTAGGTCTCCTCATATTCTGATGATGCTTGGCTTTTCCTTTTGGTTTATATTTAAAGTGTTCTCTGAAAGCATAATCACTTGATATTGCTAATTTAAATGTTTGCGTGTGACATTTGCAAATTATGTAATTAAAAGGAACCCTTTACTGATGTTTTTAGGAATCAGGTGCCAGCTTGATTAAGAGCATTTAAATATGCACGTCTTTGAAAGGGATGTACTGTGTTTTCTACTTCACCTGAAAGCTTCTTTGGGCAAATTGCGAATACCGAGGTAAAACTTATCAGGCTGTAAACAAATGTTACACAGTCTCTGTTAGCCTTCTGCCATCTGGCAAAACCCAGTGATTCTCAGACAGTCTTGTGCTCTTTACAGAGCAGTGCAGTGCTTGGCAACACGGGAAAAGCTGCCCACAGCTGGCAGTGCGGCCAGGGGAGGAGAGGGTGTGGAGGAAGAGCTGCAAGTTCTTGTCCTCTGGCTCTCTGTGCAGACCATCAGAAGCCCATATAGCTCGTAGGGGATGGGGATGTGAGGTTCCCTCCCCCTGTTCCCAGACCAGGTGCCTGCTGCTGGCACTGTGGGTACCTCTCCATGGCTTTAGAAAATTTCATATTTGTGAGCTGTTTGAATATTTGGAATAATCTTCAGAGTATCAGTTCAGTATCTTGAAGCAAACTGGAGAGCTTGTGCAGCTCCACAGCAGGGAGATCTAGCATGAGAACCCCTAGTGCTCCTGTCCTTGAGATTTGCTCAATCCCGTGTGAGATTCCTGTAACAAACAGTATCCACTGTGAACTCCCTTCCTGCTGGGAGCCGAGGAGCCCGGACAGGGAATTGCCTGAGCTGGGATTGCACATCCCATGGAAAGGAAGCGGATCCTGCCCTGCCTGCCTGCAGAGCCTGATTCATCAAGGCACTTGCCATATGCTCCAGAAGCCTTATGGGAAGAAGCCCTGCAATGACCAAGTATTTATTTAGCACATCCAGGAAAGGTGTGATCCCGGGATAAGAGAACTGGGAGACTGAGTGGCGTTTGAAGAGAATTCTATATTAAGTAGCCCAGAATTAAGATGAGTGATGAGAATGTAGAAGTGTTATCAGCAGCATTCCCCTGAGTAGGAACTGTGCCTGTTAGTCACACAGTTTATCCTGATGATAAATTCAAAACCATTTGCAAGATTATTTAGAGTACGAGAAAAAAATGTATTTTCCTTTACTCTTTGAGCTATGTCAAATGTGATATAAAACTATTTGATCTAAAGTTATTTCAATTGCAGTTGAATATTAGAGACATACCTAGAACTCTAATGTGCTTATGAACCAGAGGAAAAGATGAGATGTTTTTATTTGCATGAAAATAGTGAACCCTGATGTAGATGCAGATGGATATTTTTCTTTGGGTGCACATTGTCTATTGCTCTTGGGAGTGCAGAATTGAATTGCATGAATGCATAGTTCAGTCTGGCCAGATGAATGTGGTACAGTTGCTCTACCTGCTGCAAATAAGAGAACTGGAGATAAAAAATGTTAAGGAATACTTGTTTTTCTCTGCTTTTCTGCATGGCATTATGCTTGAGAATGGCAGGGTACACTGTGCAAGTGTTAATACAGGCTCTGTGGTCTCAGCAGCACGGACACAAAATACAAAAGCTAATGGCACACAGCAAAAGCTCTCCTTGGAACTCCTGTGCCCAGTTTTGCAGGGAGGGAGCTGAGGAGTGGATTTCATCCTCCCTTGCACCATGGAGACAATTGTTTACACAACCAAGCCGTTTTAGAGTAGTGTTTGTCACAGGCTTTAAATCCAGAGCTTATTTACATCAATTGCTGCAAATCAGAGCACTTGGGCAAAGCCGAATCTATTTATAGGGCACTTATCAGTACATCATGTGTTTTCCAGTTCCCTTGATGGTGGAGTGAGCCCACCCCCCAGAGAAATAAAGAAAGACTTTTCTAGCTGGGCCTCTGAGCAGAGGCAGCAGAAACACAAGACTTCGTGCGCTGCCTCCAGTTCTTTGCTCTCCCATCAGTGCATGATTGCAGTTTGGGGGAGGTGGATTGATTTTTGTTTGGGTTTTGGGAAGTAGAAGGCTTGGAAAGGTCTCCAGGAAATGAAAAGGCAATCAACAGGCAAATCACCAAAAAAGCGCTGTATTTCAGTTATTTATTCTTGAGATGTGCAGCAGGGTTCTTTAAAATTCCCGTCACCCAGAGGGAGCTGATTGGCTTCCTTTTAATTTTGCTTCAAATAATAAAATCTTAGCTTGGAAAGCCAACTTGAGTGGGCTCTGCTCATCCAGAGTCTCTCTTTCCCAAGTTGCTCTCGATACTGATTAGTGGCTATAACAAAGAAAAACCTCATCACACTGCAATAAACTGTCATGTCCTGTGTGTGTAAGAGAAAATAATGTGCAGGCTCAGAACAAAAGCACTCATATTTGAAACCATGGCTGGGAAAGAAATACCATGGCTTATTGTGTTTGAAGAGCTTTCTTGAAATGCAGGGATGAGTGATGTGGGCAGCAGCTGGGTCTGGGTTTAAATTCTTCTGCAAACTCTGGGCTGGGAGGGCACAGCTTAGCCTGGGCACACAGAGCAGAGCCAGGCTGGTTCATTCAGCTGGGGTGGTTTGATCTTCAGCGTAATTTGATGTGTGTGTTCTGATTTCTTTGTATGTCTGCACTGGGAGCGTCATTAAAAGTTGCGTTTTAACAAATATGAGTAAATTTTATTTCTTAAGCGTGAGACTGGAGCGAGACAAAAACAATTCTGATGAGCTTTTTTAGCAAACAGCATCACAAGGGAGACTTTGAGGAAAAATTCCATGTAAATTCATATTTAGTCTAAAATTCCGTATTTTAGAAGCAGTAGTTATTTATTAATTTAAATATTTTGCAAATATTTTTGTTTGTCTCATTGAATACTCGATATCAGTGGAAATCATCTACATTTTGCTAGATCGGAGGTAGATTTCTGTTAAAGAGATTTTTTTAAATTTAAAAAAATCACAGAATAGATGTGATTGGAAGGGACCACACCACATTGTCTGAACCAAGCACAATCTTTTCTATTTCTAACTTGAAATCTGTTTCTATTCGTTGTTTAGAGATACATTACAGACAGGAGTGCTGTTACAAAGCATGAACTGTGCTGTCTGAAATAGACTCCATTAGAAATGTGGGAAATGGTTTTGTCTATTTTTTAACGTGCCTGTCATCTGTTAAAAGTGACTTTTTCTCCTGAAGGGAAGGGCTGGGTGGTGCTCACATGCCTTGTCTGGGAGGAATGAAGTGCCAGCAGCTGACTGCAATTATATCGTCTTGGAGAGGCCACCACAGACCAGCCAGGGGACATTAAATTGAAGTGACAATCAGCCAGGGGAGGTGAAACGTGAAGATGGAGACCCCAAGGAGAGGGGCAGAGCTCTAAAATCACATTGAGATATTGTGAGTTGGTGCCAGCCCCACAGCACTGCAAGCACTACCTTGGCCATGGATTCTCAGCCTGTGCCAGGACATGCTCCAAGCCAAGGCACGTGAGCGTGGGCACGGAGCACCAGGGAACCCTCGGGACCTGGGAAGCAGCAGAGATGGCTTCTCCAAATAGCTTCTGGCAAAGCCTGGACAAGATGTGGGGGCAAAGAGCTCCCTGTGCAATCTTAGCAGCTGTTTGGTTTTTATTGGGAAACAGCTAAGCCAGGAAAGAGTCCAATAAGCAGCAGTTAGTAATGCTGGTGCAGTTTTAGTGCATTGATGTATTTATTTTTCTACTCTTTCTACATCTGTATTTACTTAGCTCCTAGCTGGAATCCAAACAGTTGCTCCTTTGAAGGGATTTGAAGTGCTGTGTGAAGCACCTTCAGTTATGGAGTTCAGCTGATGTTGGGTTATTTCAGAATTACAGAATCATTAAGGTTGGAAAAGAACTCTGAGGTCATTGAGTCCAACCTGTGGCTGAACCTTCACCATGTCAACCAGAGCACTGTGTGCCATGTCCAGTTATTTCTTAACCAGGGATGGTGACTCCACCACCTCCCTTGGCAGTCCTAACAAATGTTTAACAACCTTTTCTGTGAAGAAATTACTTGATGTCCAGCCTGAACCTGGTGTAGCTGCACCCAACTCAGCAAAGCATTTTCACTTAGTGACATTTCATTTTTAGGGCATTTCTCCCTCTTCTTTCAGAAAGTTTCTTTGTAATTAGTCTTGTTTCTTGAAAATTGCTTGTGAAGTCACCCTGAACCAGCAGCTCAGTTTAGTGATATGCAGCTTGCACCACTGTATGTCTTTGGTCTGGATCCTGGATGAACCTGTAATCAGTTTAAATATGGTTTATAATCTATTTACAATTCCATTCCTTTATCTAAGACATGTTTCTTTGAAGAAGAAATTGCGTTTGACAGCACACTTCACGTTTGAGAGTTGAAATCCAATTTGTCTGATCCTAGAAAGCTGGCTCCCATGTTTCTGTTAATGAAAACCCTCACGTCATCCTGCTGTCCAAATCAGCAGGAATGACCACTAACCATCCGTTACCCTCACTCAGCACATCACAGCCAAAGCACCAGACAGGTGGGAAGATGGATAGAAACAAATCCCTGACCTCCTGCCAGTCTGATCTTCCCCTTCAGAGCATTGCAATCTAATTCCGTAAATATTTTCATGTTTTCTCTCGGTTTATTTAAAGCCCAAACCGTGTTTACTTCTGTAGCTGCATTGCCATTTATTGACATTATTTCAGGGATGAAAGAGCTGACTTAAAGTGAAAGCTCAAGATATGTTATCTGCAGTACTATCAGTGTAGCCTTTTTGCTGTGCTTTATAATGAGCTGCAGGCTGGCAGGCCCAGGATAGAGAGTGTTTGCAAGTGTGTAGGTTTTGTTTAAAAGCTGAGGAGCAGAATAGTTATTATTTTGGGAGCTGTGCCTAATGCAATTTTCCAGTAGTAACTAAATCAGACAGTGCCCTCAATATTTGTTTGCTTTTTTGCAGTGAAGTAGGAATAGTGTGGATATTGTAAAATGGGAGTGAAGCACTAAGCAGGAGCAGTATTTACAAAGGCATTTGTATTTGTGTATTTCTCAAGTATTTCTTCTACATTACACTTTGCTAATGACCTTTCAAGTCCTTTCCAAGTTTACATTTCTTCAATTTTATGAATCTTATTTATAAAAAATAAGCCCTAATTCATTTTTTCCTCCACCAACCTTTAAATTATGGAAGAGAGTACTTGTAATTCTAAGTAAATCTTTCCTATTGGAATAGTAAATTGTTCTAAATTGATGATCTGCTGCAGAGCTTAACCTTGGTGATCAGTGAGGAGTTCATGTAACGTCTCATCTGTTTCTCCTGAATCTGGGAGGAAAATCCTGACAGCCTTGTCACATTTGCTTTCTCTAGCCTGGAATATCTCAATCTAATTATGCATCTCTGAATCATCTGTTATTTTTTTTCTTGGAGAAACAGAGATTCTTCTTAACTGTCAACACCCAGGAAAATGAAACGGGAAGACCAAAGGTTTCTAAAGCTTTGCAGGAGGCCTAAGAAGGATTATCTGAATAAACTTTCTTGCTATGTGCATGTCTGTTAATTGAAGGAAGACACATCTGCTGCCACTGAATTGCTGCTCTTGCTTTGCACAGCTCCTTGGCTTTCTGTTCTGAATTGTTTGACATCAAATGCAGACGTTTGGAAGGAGGACCTGCAGGAAGGCAGCTTCCCAAAGGCATTGCCTGACACGGAAACGCTGGAGTTAGTGCTGTTCTAGTTCCAGCCTCCAGCTCTGAGGACCTGCAGCAGCTGGAGATAAGTAAATGGTGCAGTGGTTCATGTTATGGCTCTGAGGAAATGAACTTTTTGTAAAGTTTGTGTCTCTTTACCAAGAATGTAAAATGTCTAGGTAGCACAATTTCCTAATTGAGCTTTGCCTGTTACTTCCTGACTGTGAAATGGTATTAACACTGGGATGCTGGATTTTCTGCTTTAAAAAAAGGAAGGCTGAAAAGAGGCAGAGCTGAAATGTATTTTTGGAAAAGACACTGAGTGAGTGAAGTGGACTGGAGCTCAGTTGCCAACAGAACGGAAAGCTCTTGAAATCATCAGCCTGAGAAGGTGCTGGTGTGGCACTGTTATATTAATTTTCCTCTCCACCTTCAGCTTATTTGGTCCTCTCTTGAACCTCCTTTCCTTGGTGGAGGTCTCTGCACAGGTGTAGACCACCTTTCTTCTTCAAGCTGCTCTTCTGGAGCATTTTTGGGAACACTGCCCTTCCTTGTCAGCCAAGACCACGTTCCTTTTTGATAGAAGATCACGGTGTGTTTTTAATAAGCCACCTCAGTGAGCTGTGATATTTAAAACAAGATGAAGAGACTGTACGTGGAAGCAAATGACAAAAGGATGTTTTTAAAATCTCTTGAGTGAAACAGTGGCCAAATAAACACTACCCTGGGCATAGAGTTAAGGGCAGTGGAGAGAGTCCTTTCTGCAAATGATTCTCTCTTTCCAAAGTCCGTGGAGGCAGTTCCCGTTTGTATCCCTGGGTAATCTCTGACTGAGGGTGCTGGTAATTAAACAGGGACTCTCTGTTCATGAAGGATGTGCAACCAAATGCTAATTGTGCAGGAATTAGCAGCAGTGGAGGGAGGCCGTGTGGAGAGCATGTCATACATAAGGTTACATTGCTTGGCAAGAATACGAATTACCTGGTGCTGAAATTTAAATACCTGAGCAAGTTGTCAAGGAGCAAGTGGGGTCTGAAGAACCACGTGTGGAGAGCTGATTCAGAGAGACAGCATGGACAGGAGTTTCTTCTAGAAACAACAGCAGCTCTCTGCTTTTGATGAGCTGTTCCAGGACATGGGAGATGCAGCTGCTTGGTCCCCTCTCACATCCAGGCTGTTGAACCACAAGCAGTTTAATGTCTCTCAGTGCAGTGACTTTCTGTGTGTTTTAAAAGCCAAAGACACATGAAACATCAGCACTTTCAACACAGCTGTGATTGCATCCTGGCATTTTGGTCTGCCACACTGTGTTCTCCTTGGAGTGCAGTTCTGGAGCTTTGGAGTTTAATTGCTTTTAATTGCATCTAGGAATCAAGTTCTTAAAGTACTAATAGGTTGAATAAGATCTTCTATTTTTTTAAAATTTAATTTCAAAGCACTTATTTTTCCTTACTGAATTTTCATGTTAATGGCTGGTGGTTTAATGAAAAGATCTTTGCTAAGATTTACAAGCAAGCCAGAGTTTATAAGGGAAGTTCAGATAAGCAGCTGAGCCACAAACTTTGGATAAAATAAATGCTTACAAATCAGCTTCATTTTGTTTCTGAGCCCCTGTGCCAGCTACAAGAATTCTCATCAAAACTATTTTAACAGAATTCAGAGCATGACTAATACTTGGTGGGAAAGATTTGTCCAAACAAAAATGGCCCAAGGAGTTCAGATCTGCAACAAAATATTTAGCAGAATAAAATCCAAAACTTCTCATGCATCAAATAACCTTTTCCCCCAAGGAACAGTATTATGGCTTCAGTGTAGAAAGTGTAGCACAGCCTTTTTGGAGAACATCAGTGACCAAATTTTTCTACATATTGAAGACATCTACAGGGAATGTATTTTTTAAATCGCATTATCTTACTCATGCAAACTGCTTCTTCCAGATAAACAAAACCAGACAGGCTGTAAGCAGATTATTAAAATATTGGACAATTCAAGCAAACTCTTGGAAATACCAACAATTTTGTGTGTTCTCGGTTTAACTTAAAGGCTGCTACCACAAATGTATGTAAACCAGGCCTTGTAAACATCTGAGCTACAGAAGTTCTAGTACCCAGTAGCAATTATTCAAGACTTAACCTCACGTTAGAATAAAGTTTCCATCTAAACTAAATTGAAAACTGGGAGTTGAAGTCGTTCTGCACCTAGACAGGAGCACTCAGCATCATGGAAAACCAGTGCTCACAAGCAGCAGAGATTCCATGAGTAAATTCCTTTAGTCACAGAGGTGGTGGCTGTAGTTTATGCATTGTAAGGATGCCAGAAGGAGAGGAATTAATGGTTCCATAAGTTATCCAGTGTCAGGCTCTGTATCCAGCACTGTGACTTCTTTTGAAGTGGAGATGGCAGATAATGACATTGAAATGGAGAGTCTGTTCAAAGCACCTTTATGGCTGTGTCCATATGGGCTCAGGGAAGGAGGAAAGCTCTCCTGTGGGAATTTGTTATATGGTGTTGTCTACAACTCCGTGGGATTTGTCCAGTTGTATTTTAGAAAATCATCCTCAATTCTGTGTAGCAAGGCCATTTCTTGGGGTTTATATGTGCACTTAAAGTACAGGATTATGATATGAAACAGTGCTGATGCAGTTGGTTTTGTTACTTGATTTTGGTTTTAATAGACACCATTTAGGCTTTGCTCTTGCTGTTATTTTGCTGAATGTGTGCATGTGCTTATGCTGTCATTTCCTCTGAAAGAATTGGTTTAATCTCAGTTTGCCATGTTTCCAGGATTTAGCTGGAGCTATAATACTGCTTCTCCTGGTGCCATTATTCCCACCTGCTGGGAATTGCAGGATACATGACTCCACAAGAGGCTGAGCCTCATAGAATAGGAAAGTGAGTGTGCTCAATCCTTCGTATTCCACTCCTCCAAAAAGGAGTTAATGCTTCCCTGTGGGCACGACAAAGGAGCTGTGGAGTTATGTTTGCTGAGAGCTCTGGGCTTGTAAAAATTCCCCCTCAGGCCTCCCTAGATCTCAGCCCAATAACTCACCTGGAAGCACAGCTCCTCAGAAACCCCAGGGGAGATTTAGCTCTTTGGAGCCTGCTGTACTTACAGAGGTTTTGCTACAAAAACTTGGGTAGTAAAAGCTCTGTTACAAACACAACTGTAGAGGCAGATCAGTTCTTTCACTGGCAGGAGTGTGTTTTCTTTGGTGAAATGGTTTTATTGACAAAATAACTTGATGTGAGCATGAACCTGCCTGCACTGAGAAGTCTGCTGGTGCCTTCCAGCAAGGCTCAAACATTGGCAGAGCTTGAGTTTTGGGTAGGGAAGAGCCACCTGCAACTGCTGAGTGACAGGAACTGAGAATTAGTGTTCCCAATATACCAAATAGGAGGTTATGATTGATTGCTGCTGTCAGTTAAATAAGGAGGAAGATTCAGCAATCCACACTAATGGACTTGAGATACTGAAATTAAATTTAGGAGTGAAAAATGCCCTGGCTCATCCACTCAGTTGTAATTGTAGACTTCCAATTCCTTCATCTGGACTGGACCTAAAATATGTACTTTGGTGATCACATTAAATGAAATTTTAATGATCAGCTGGGGTTATACAAAATGCTAATTAAAGCCAGGGAAGTCTATTAATATAATTAGCCTTGGGACAAAACAATTTAAAAACTGGAAACATTATTTGTAGAGTCCTGTCATTTCCTAAGTACAGTGTTTGGAGACAAGAGACAGAAAGTGGAATTCCTTGTGTAGAGCTGAGAAGGGCTGAGTTTATATTTTCTATGTTTTATACCTTCAGGGTGTCTTTAGTTCACTCCTGACTTCTGGCACCAACATGAGGTAGCCCTGTACGTTTTAAGCAGCACAAAAAGGAACTCCCATGACTTGGTTTGAAGAAGTGCCCTCTTCACCAGCAAAGATGTCTGGAAGTTCAGTGGACATTGGAAAACAAAAAAAGGACTCAAACACCATTTGGATTTTGTTTACTCTTCCCCTGTCAGATTATATGCTTGAAAATGAGCTTTGTAAAGCATAGGGAGAACTGTTTGTGCTTTTTCTGGGCCTCTGTTTTTAATGTTGGTTGGATTTCCTTTCCTTCGAGGACTCTTCAAAAGCAAATTTGTATTTGCTTCATTCTGTTTTTTATTGTGTGTTTTAGAAAACAGTTAACTTCCAAATTTCTAATGAAATAAAGAGAAGAAAATGTTGGATTCCTTACTTACTATTACTTTGGAGGCCTGGTGGAGGATGAATCATTGCCTTTTTGTCTTCCAGGAGTCTAACACAGGCTCTTTGGCATTAAAAAGAAAATCAATAATAAATCATTAAAAGGATGGTAAGACCTAATAATCTTCAGGTGTCCCAGACAGCACTTGCAAACATGTTACAAAGCTGGAGTTTAAACCTGTGAATAGTTCTTTTTTTT
>WEKY01038681.1:24119-95956 GCA_013390045.1 Picathartes gymnocephalus
TTCCCCATAGCTGACAGATTTAAGGTCACCCATCTTGTGACGTGATTTCTTTCTGTCTGATCAATACCACTATGAAAGTGTTCACGTAGCATCTTTAAACCCTCTTGGCAGCTTCTTCTGGTCTTTGATGCAAAGGGCAAATGCGTGAGGCATCTTATCTGAGCTCCTGCAGATCATTATAAAACATTTTATTTTAGCACTATGAAATGTTGTGTCCTTAAATATACACGTGAATTGTACTGAGGCAGTTCTGGTCTCTGTTTTTAAGCTGGAATGATTCAAATTGGAAAATTCCATTTTAGGAACTTTGGATAAAGTTTGAAAAGCATCAGAGGGTCTTGCCTGAAATTCACATTTTGAAATGGAGCAGAATGTAAGGATTACTCTAGGATTAATGTTATGAATTCAGAACGGAGTATCATTGAGGACTGGTGGGTTTTTCCAGAATTTTTCATATTTAATACCTCCATCAGACCTCAAGGTTAATTTAAGAATCCTGTCTTTGTAAAATAGCTCAAAAACGTTTTTTAATAAGGATATACAAGGGGAAAACATCCACAGCTATGTCAGTTCCACATAAAAATTACCAGTTTTTTACACAACTGACTGTAAAAAACAGAACTATTTCCTGACTGCTGTCCCTCTCTTGGCTCTGGTTTGATGTACAGGTTTCCATTCTGCACTCTGGAGTGCAAATGAAAGAGTAAGAAAAAGAATTTTGGTTTCTCTTACAGACTGACTTCAAACCCTGTGATCCATGTAAGCCCTTTCTTTGTCATTAGCTGATGTCGGATGGAGCCGCAGCAGCACAGGAGCTCCGTGTTCCTTTGGGAAATAATGTTGGACAGGCAGCCCTCTTTTGTGGGGCTTTGTAAACACAGGCAGGACTTTAATAGAGATGCTCAGTCTCTGGCTAGCTCACCATTAATCATTTAAAAGTAACTAAAGCTGAACCTCAGAGACAAACAGCCACAGAATCAAAAATTCACCAGGGATTTTCACAGCAGGGTGAATAAATGTGCAAAACCAGCCTCTTGTTGAAGGAGTTTTATGGTCTTACTGCTCTCCCCCACCAGGAAATACTTAACACTGCTTACCTGTTATTAAAGAAGTCTATGAAGAAATTAAGGAAGTGTAAAACCAAACTGAAAAGTAATGAAGAGGGTTCTCCTGAACCAGATGTGTCTATTTATACTGCAATTGCTGGATAAAGATTCGTGACTTAATATAGGTTCTGTTCTTAATATAATAATTGATTATTACATTTGCACTTTGTGGAAACCATTCCTAAGGGAGGAGGAAAAAAATTAGTCAATCCCATGCTCATCCTCTTTGAATATCAACAAAAGTGAGCTTGAGCTGTCGGGATATTTGTCAGTGCCTGATGTTCTGTGGACCCACCATATATATATGTATATATATATATATATATATATATATAAATTTTAAAATGTATTTTTGATGTGTATAAACAAGAAACCACTGGCATAAAAAGACTAAAGCACTTGTTCTGCAAGGGCTGTGCTGCTTATTGTGGTTCTTTGGATTTCTTTTATTAAGTGTGAAGCTTGGGAAGGGTTTGTTGTCATTTTTCCTGGTCTCCCAGGAGCTGGAAGCTATGGCTGTCACCAAGGCAAGAATAATGGTACAAGATGAATGAAGGTGATACCAAGCAGAAGATTTTTCATGCTTTATCTTCAAAGCAATGATTGATATTTGCCTAAAGTTACACAAAACTTCTGTAGGTTTGTTGTGCAGAAATTAAACCTACAGGATACTGAAAACTGGAGAAGAGCCACCAAGTTACCATGCAGGTACTAGTCTAGGTCCTGGTCAGCATGAAAAATTAGTTGTACTAGGATGAATTTAAGCATGCCTCTGAAATTTCTTTGTACTAGTAGTAATGACTAAATGTTGAAATTTGTTGTTTAAAAAGGATGTCAGAGGGCAGTAATTCTGAGAAGAATCTGGAGGCTACAAGCCCAATCTTACAAATATATGTGTGTAAGTATATATTTATGTATGCAGTGTTATTGGACACATACACACTATACACGGCAAATTAAAGGGAATTTGGTGAAGTACAATACAAATTATTACAACTGTAATCACTCCTTTATGCAGAAAGCAGGAAATACTTGTTTTTCACTCATCTGAGTGATGCCCAAGTGTTGTGACAGAGCAGAGTTTATAAAACAAGGAGAAGAAAAACAATATCCTCTGCAGCCAGAAGAACCCAAACATGCATTATCTTCCCTGCTGTGTTCTGGGGGAGAACAAGTGGCAGCAGCCATCAAAGTCGGCAGTGCTGCCTGTGGACAGGATGTGGGTGATGAAGTGATAATTAAATCCCTTTCTCTGGCTGCCTGAGCCTGCTTTCAACTCCACAACAGAGATAAAATGTCTTGCCTTTGCAGAAGCTCAGCCTGGTCTCTGTGTAGGAACCCAGAACTTTGTTGGTGTCAAAGCTTTCCCAGATGAGTCTCCTGAGTTGTTCTGGTTTCCTCATCTCCAAACTGAGGATGCATCTCACTGGTGCTTTTCCTGACTCGCACATGGGGACTTCCAGACAGTCAGCAGCAGTCACTTTTGGTCTGCAGGCAAGTGCCCAATGATCTGAAAGTCCTTTATCCAAATGCCCCAGACATCTTCATTTGCTGCTCATCCAAGTGAGCTCTTCCCTAAGTAGCTCCTTTGGGAATTGGAGATACCAGTGTGTTCCCCTGGACTACATAAAACGTGATAAGGTAACATTTGGTTACACAGAAGTGCCTCAAACCTCACAATTTTTTGTATCTGTCATGGTTTTATTTAATTAAGTGTCACTGCTCTAATCATCAATTAACTGCCTGAAGTTTGGATGATACTTCATTGACTCAGGGCAGCCTGGTGCTGGTTTTTTTTTTATGTTACAAATGTAATTGAAGTTTTATCATGCAGAACTTAGTTCTCTCTGTAAGGGAACATCAGGCTGTGTGCTGAGCTTTTTCCTGACATTGGTCCCAAGAGACTTTCCCTGGACTGGCTGTCCTAAATCCCTGCCATGTGTTGAGAATTCTCTCAGGCCCAGCTCCAGGAAAGCACTCAGGCATGTATAGAACTTGTGACTGTAGCTGCAATTGGTCATTGACATCAGTGGGAATACTGACGTAATTAAAATTATGCACATGATTAAGTGCTTGGCCTGAGCTAATTCTCTTTTGTAAGCAGATTTGGACACAAATTGACACTACATTTCTGTTTTCTTTAATTTATTATAGGAATTTTGGGTGAAGGTAATTTAATCTCCCATCAAAGACTTCAGCAAACAGAAGCATTAGAACAAAACATTTTAAAGTAATTATAATAGAGCTTATCAAAACCACTTAGCATCACATAGCTAAGATGTTACTGGGCCCAAGCTCTCTTAGTTTAAGCTACCTGAGACCTTGAAGGGGTGCTTAAAAGTAGATGATTAAATATAAAATAGAAGAAAAAGAATGCTTTCTTATTTCTGCTGCTTAAATTTAGGGAATAACGTATCTGCATGAAGAAGCAGAACTGTATTCAAGTTACCCAGCTGTGTACCTTTGTGATCAAACCACCTTTCCCTGGGTTAGGATTATGTGTAAATCTAACCCTCAGCTTCAGAGCCAGCTGAGGGTGTGCTGTGTATTCTTTATCTCTGAAACTGCTGTGCTGTGTGGAGTTTCTGGCATCTGAGTGCAACATTGGTGCGTGGATTGAAATGTTGGTGCCCCTGTCTGAGCTGACTCCCTCTTGCTCCATCCCTATTCTGGCGGTGTCAAGGTGCTGCCAGTGGAGGGAAGGGGGAGAAGCTGGGATGCCTGCAGATTTGATTGAATGCTTTGTAAAATGGCCACGTTCCTGTGTCTGATTGCTCTGTGCAGGGTTATGATTGTGTCTGAGATGCTTTCATTTATTAAATGGGTGTGAGCTAGTGTTTATAAAAAAAATATCTGCATGACAGGCTCAGTTTTCAAGGCATACAGGCAATAATTCTGTACTAAACAAAAGGCTGGCATGGCTATCATGGGTAAATGCTTATTACTAGAAAATACTAAGTGAACTGATTGGCTTTCTTTCAAAACTTAAAAGCAGTGGTGCTTTCCATTGGAGCTGAACACTCCCTAAATTATTTTTCCTCTGTTTCACAGATGGTGAGAGAAACAAGAGCTGTATTCTGTCTTCACATCCTTTCTGTGAAGCTTGTGGTATTATTTCAAATAGGATGTTTTCTGAAAACAGTGCAGTTGAGGCTTTCTTTTATTTATTTTCAATAAATGTATATTTAAGTTGCCTTTATTCATGGTATCATTTTTTATTTGACATATTTCCCAGTGGTCAGTTGTCTTCATGCAATACAGGAGGTTTTCTGGCAACATGAGGTGGCTGCAGCTGGTGTCATGAGCACCAAGCATATGCCTCGTTTAGCTCTTTTTCTGTTATGGTAGTGTCACTTCATCATACATCCAATCACAGAATCGTTTGGGTTTGAAGGGACCTTAAAGACCACCTGGTCCAACCCCCCCTGCCATGGGCAGGGACATCTCCCCCTATCCCAGATTGTTCTAAGCCCCATCCAACCTGCCCTTGGACACTTCCAGGGATGGGGCAGCCACAGCTTCTCTGGGCAACCTGTGCCAGGCCCTCACCACTTTCACAGGAAAGAATTTCACCATTGGTTTTGTGAGAAGAGGACATTAAAAAAAAAAATTTCTATTTCCCAGTAGTTTTGTAAACAGAAGTGTAGTGTAAAAGGAGAAGCTATTGACAATTTCTGCCCTCTAAAATCCTTATTGAGCTTTATACCCCAGGAGGTCCATCCAGTCACTTGTAAAGTCTGCTCTGCTGCTCCAGAGTGCTCTGGAACTCAGCAGTTCTGGTTCTCCAGGTCAGCTCCATCCGTGTGGCACCACAAGGTGTTCACCCTCTGTGAGCCCCTTGGTGGTGGGAGCTCTGCTGTTCATCCCAGGATGAGCTGTGGAAATCCAGCCCACCATTCCCCAGCTGAATTCACAGCTGAGGTGGATTAGGTGTTTGAAAATCAGTCTCAAGCTGAGTTAACTCAATAGCAAAGTTGTCTATCAATATTAAACTGAGGAAGTTATTTGGTATTTCTGCTTGAAGAATGGATCGAATCCCTGAATACGTCGCTCTGATGGTTAATTGCCTGCAGAAATAAAAGGCTGTGACCTTTTCCAGCTCTCGGTTCAGCTTTGCTTTACAGGCAGTAGCTCTTGTGCAGGCTTCTGTTTGGACAGCTCTTGCATTTTCTCCCAATTAATTCCCATCCGGGTTGCTGGCAGTAATAAATCAAGCTTTTGGAAAACCAAACAATGTTAGTCTTTTGGGAAGGAATGAATAAAGTGAGGTAGTTATTGGCTTTACTGTGCAATTACTATCTATCTCCTGTGCTGGCATATGGAAAAATGAGCAGAGAACCACATTTTTCCATGCAGCATTGAAAGATACAGCCTAAGTACGTGAACTTTAGTGGTCCCAAAAGTTTTGGGAAAAGAAAGCTGTCAGTTCTCTTTCAGACTGGCAGTACTTATTAGTGGGAATATAACCAGCTCCTGGGTCAGCATAACTGGTTTTCATCTCATTTCATGGAGCAAAAGCCATGTGCCTTCCCGTTATAGAGCTTTTGATTTTTTGGAGAATGTTCTGGGCTTAGTGCTGTGCACTCACTGTTGCTTTTTTTGAAAAATTGCAAATCTGTTTTGAAAAACTGCAAATAGCCACGTTCAGTCTGTGAAATCTTTCTGCTTCTCTCTCTGCTAGCGACAATTTTATCATTATGTCACCTCCTAAAGACTTAGTCGTTATTGACAGTCAGCAAGACACAGCCTTAGTGTTTTTGAAAATGAGATATTTCTTTTTTAAAAAAACAAAACACTTTTCTAACTGAACTCAGCAACCAACACAGATTTTATTTGCCACTTCTGCACAGAAGCAGTTGCTGTGTTTGCCGGAGGACAAGATACATCTCGGAGATGACACTTGCTGATTGTGAATGATAAGGACATTTTTTTAAATTGCAGAATGTTTTTTTGCTGATGGAAATATTATACACTGCTGTCAGTGGGAGGGAGGACAGTTTGTGTGAGAGAAGGAATATCCAGTAATAACTTAAATCCCCCTGGGGTCAGTTGAGATATTTTACAGTACAGAGGTTCTGACCCTATCATGAAAGCCTCAGGTTTTACTGACTTTTGCTCATATTTCTCAGCAGTAGTACACAGAGGTCAAAATATCAGATTCTGACCTAATTATTGAAGAACAATATTACATTTTCCCTGAGGTACCTCAGGGTCAGATGTGTAGTTTTTAATGGGCAAATATTTCAAGGAGCTTCTAAGTTATAAGCTTAAAAAAATTCACACTGTGCCTACACTGGGGCTTCCCAGTGCCTAAGATTTCTCTTTAATTGGTGTAGTGGCAAAAGCCTGTGGTTCAGGGGAATGCGCTGCTGGGTTGTGTGACTGCAGCTAAAGTTCATGGAGAATTTTACTTTGTTCTTTTTTGTCATCTCCTGGCTTGTGTTCCAGGTAATAAGCTCTTTGCCTGTCCAGAAGTGTGGTTTTGGTGTATTTACTTTAAAACTTTAAAGCTTATGAACTATGTACTATGTTACCCTGGATTCAGCTTAAATAATCAAAATTGTGCCATTTAATACAAAACTATAGCAATAAATTGTTATAGCACTTTTGGAATAAAAACTCCCTATAATTTCTAAAACAGAGTTGCATAGAAAATGGAATATGGTTTTTAGGCAAGTAAAAAAAACCAAACCTGGTTTATGTTTTCTCTTTTGTGTGCTCCTGGTCGTGAGGTGGAGGTGGGCACATCTCAGTTTACATTATCACTGTCATGAGTCCGTCCAGCCTTGCCACAGACATGGACACAGAGTCCTTTCTGGATGGAGCAACAACATTGTCAGATTCTGTACAAACAGCCTTAATGAATGTGAGTCACTTTATTCTTGGAATTTGTTTCTGCACTGCAAATGGACATAATTATGTGGCTAAACTGAGAGGAGCCATAAACAAAACAGAACTGTCAACCAAGTCCTGCAGGAAGCAATAGGTTCAGAGGCTTGCCATCACCAGCTTGTGGAAAAAGGGCTGCCAGGAGAGCCATGGGAAGCAAAAACGGGGTGGGGAAAGACCATCTTGGGCTCTGTGGGCCGGGTCAGCAAGGAGAAGCTGGGGGAACAGCAGCTGCCATCCATGCAGGAATGGGTTTTCCCTTGCCTTCACTCCACAAGTTCTGCCAGGAGACTCTCCTAATGATGGGATTCTGCTTTCCACAGCATGGGGGTCAGCCAGGCATTGTCCTAGGTGGGGGACTGTGGAAGTGGCCGAGGCATTTAGAAACCCAAGTGCTGTTTGTTGGTTCATCTGCTTTAGCTGAGCACAGCTGCTTTTTAATTGCATCCTTGGTGATTAATTGAACACAGGAGTTGGATGGATGTGTCCCTCCATTCCTGTACAGCTCTGTTTTTGCAAGGTGGCTTCAGCCTTTTCATGAGCTTTCAGGGTGGCTTCCAAGTGCTCAGTGTGGGTTGTGGGAGACCTTTAAACCCATCCCTGTACTTGTCTGATAAAAGCAGGAAGGCAGAGGACAGGAAGTTGTGATAGAAAAAAAGCAGGGACAGCTGAAATAGAGAACCTGTTTTATACTCCAGGATCGCAAAAAAAGATTTGTCACTTTTAGGCAGCAGAGCCCTGCAAGCAGAGAAGGCAGTGCTGCTGAAATGCCTGTGCAGTCCATCTCAAACTTCCTCTCCCCAGCTCCTCCAGCAGCTCAGGGGAGGCAGGGCCTCCAGCATGGCATCTTTCCATGCATTTATCTTTGCGTGCCCTCTTCCCTCGTTTCCTTGGATCAACATATTGGCAGCGGCCGTCACTCATCCTACCCCGAGCTGGCACTGGCAGCGCTGGGAGGGCAAAGGGGTGCTTGTGCCCCCTCCTTCCCTCCAGCTCCTCCACCAGGCCGGCATTAAGAGCACTACAATGGGATATTGTGCCGCCAGCATTGCGTGCTACTGTTTGGATGGGGTGGGGAAAGGGTCTTTTTTTTTTTTTTTTTTTTTTTTTTTGTACAGTGGGAGCCAACAATCTGGAACAAACCGCTTTAGAAAGCGCCCAACGTGCCTTCCATTATTACCAAAATAAGAAATGTATTATCCGGCAAAAAGACTCCATGCTGCTTATGTTGTGGAGGGTTTTTTTTTTCTTCAGTCCTTTTGTGATATTTTTACCAAGCAAAAAAGGCTCAGGAAACCCTTTAAGGAATGTTAGTGTTCAACCTTTTGTGGGGAGAGGACATGCTACTAATGGTTGGTAATTATACCTTTTTTTTTTTTCCTCCAAGGAAATTCACAAATCTGAATTCTTTTTCTTTGGGAAGGCAGCAGTCCCTTTGTGTGTGGTTAAATGGCTGGTTTGCTTCAGAGCAAGCCTGCAGGAGCGTTGTTTGGAACCAGAAAGAAGTGAAAGGTGGCAGCCTAATTACTGAGCTCTAGAGACAAGTAAGGTGCCACAGAGCTTTCTGAGGGAATCAGTCCATTCAGCTCCAGGAACACTTGGGAACATTCAGTAAAAACAGAGATATTCCAGAGTCTGAGCAATCGGAAGATGAAAATCAATATTGTCTATTAAGGACACTGTCGTAATTAGCAGTGAATAGACGTCAGATTCTGCTGTGTGGTGTTCCCATGTCAGCCAAGCTTTGGCTGGGATGCCAGAAATGTCCACATCGGGGTTTCCAGTGCCCAGATTTCCCTTCAGAAGTGTTCAGAGGTGATGGTGCTATTGACCCTCATCCTCTTCTCCCACCCCTTCATCATCCCCACATGTAATTGCTTCAAGTTTCCTCTGATGAACTCAAAGAGGAAGAGATAAAACAATTCCAGCACACCTTGACTTTCGATGGTCACACAGTACAGATTTATTAGTGGGGCTTTGTCTTAGTAATTAGCCTGAAGTTTTGCACTAACTGTTGTAATACAGGGGACTCGGTGTTGCTCTGTGTCAGACATGTAAATCAACTATCTAGTTTTTTTCCTTCTTAATTTTGGGGATATTTGTGCTTTTACAGTTTTGACTGATCTTCCAGAGTTGTGACTACTTGATCTCTGGCCATGGAGATTTGAGAGAAATCCTTCAATATAAGCAACACTTCAGATAGTTGTTTGTGCTGTGTCATTTTAGGAATGCTGTAGTGCCATTTTACCAGTCTTTTATGTATGTTAATAAAAACATAAATCCCATAAATATCCAGAATTGTGGCATGCTAATGGTTTGGGATTTTTTTTTAAAAAACGTTTGGGGTTTTTTTTCCTTTTAACATTACAGGCAGGTGTCCAAACCCCTTTAGTCTTTTAGGAGTTACATTATGCTCTACAGTAGATCCATGTGTTGAAGCTGCCCTGTTCTCTGCTCTGAGAAGCATCAAACAAGAAGCCAGGAAAGGACAGAGTTCACGGGAGACTCTTCTCTCCTTCCTGATCCTGCACCCCGAGGCAAAACATCATTATGATTTCATTTGAGACTTGGGGAAGAAAGTAGTCTTGGAAAGTAAAGAAAACAAAAATAGGTAATTTGGTCATGTTTTTGACATATTACATAAAATAACATGCTCCTGCATGAGCTGCCAGATTTGCATTTGTCTTCTCTGTATTCAGCTCTTTGTATTAAGAGCAACTAAATATAGCTGAGTGCTTAACTCTTGCTGGCACTTGTTCAGGTGGGGGCCTTTTGCTTTGCCTATGCACTCCTGCATTTCTTTGTCCATACACATGACCCAGTGTGGCTCTGTTTGCACAGCTCCGTTCCTGCGGCCCCAGTCACCGTTAAACATCAGCACACATTTCCTTTGTTTCTGGGACGGGGAACTTGTAACTCCAGGTGTCAGGTTTCGCTGGTTCTTGGCTGAGGGGACACCTCAGTGTTGAATAATGCTCAGCTTTGTATCAGCACCTTGGTTCACTGCTCATTCCCTTGTTCTCCAGAGAGCTCCCATTGTGTCCAACCCCACTCTTTCTTGCAGCCAGCAGCCCGTGCTGCAGAGGATGCTTCGCCAGCTCCTGTCATGCCAGCAGAGGGTTTGTGCACTCTGGTGCTGCAGGAATGTGCTTTTGGAGCAAACCTCCCCTGTTTCCCGTGGCAGAGCAGGTTTGGCATGCACAAATGGGATGAAACTCAATTTGGAGTTGTGCTTCAGGAACATCCTAATGGACTCCTGTTCAAGGGTGCAGCAGATCCACTCCTCACCTCTGACATACATCAGTAAGGTTTTCAGGACCAGCAGATCTGCTCCTGGCATCCTCACTGCTGCTTGTGTACGGGAAGCCAGGGCTATCTAAAGCTTTTAACCTCCTGATTTAAGTTATGGCATCTTATGCTGAACTTGTGTAATAAGTGATCTTAATCTCTCTGACAGAGCCTGTATCTTTCTGCTGGCAGTGTTAGACACACTCACCTTGCAGTCACTGGACTTTTCCTTTAAAGCTACTTCAGGATTTATTGTGCTTGACCTGTGCTTCATGGGAAGGTCGAGTTGTGAGGGATTTACCAGGTCTTTAGGTCCTCGATCCCCTGGTTTCACAAGCTTTGCCCTAAAATCCTATTCAGAGACTTCTTAAATTCCTTTGATTCCCAAGTTACTCTATGAAGGGATTATAGGTTGAGCTGCCCACTTCTCCACCCCAACCCTGACTGGCACTGAAGTTTATGGATCTGGTGTTTTGTCCAACTGGCATCTGAGCCCTTCTCACCATAGCCAGAAATAGGGGGAGAGATGGAGATGCTTCCCACAGAAGTGAAGTGCCAGGGGAAGTGACCCTTGATTTTTGTGTTGCCGTGGGGTAAAATGGACACCCTCCAGACACCAATATGGAGTGCAAGGAATGCCAACTTTATTAACATATATGTCTACATTTATATTATTCTTAGTTCCGTACATGTAACAAGCGAAGCTATCATTGGTTACATTCACTGAGTACACATCTTTTCTAGGAATATCATTGGTTAGTATAATAATATCCCTTTCTGACTATATCATTGGTTAATATGACACTGTCAGTAAACTCTGTTCTAACTATACAATTGGCTGTTACAAATATCATCATATAGCCTGCTTTCAAGTCTTGATTCTGTTAGATTGTATCACTATAGTAAGCATATCAAAACTGAGTTAATTATTCATTTCTGTATGCCTTTGTTTCACTCAAAGCCTTTTTGTTTCACACATTCAGAATGCCCCTTTGTTTCACACATTCATAGTGCACCTCTGTTTCTGTAGTCAAAGCTCTGAGCATAAAAGATTCCTACATTTCCCACTCTTTCTTTAAAGAAAGAAGCCATCATCTTATTCAAACAATTCATAATGCACTTGAGACTACAAAGAACGATGAGCCCAATAATCAGTAAGGTAACCAAAACCTGCAACAATGGTCGTAGTAAAGCTACAAGCCAAGAACTTAGGCCTAATCAATTTAGCCAATCACTGAGAGGATCTTTGTTTAAGGTGACTTCCTTTAAATTCTGTTTAAGGGTATTAATCTGACTGTGAATACTTTGAGAATGATCACTCAGATTAAAACAACACATTCCCTCAAATTCTTCACATCCATGACCGTGTGCTAAGAACAAAACATCAATGGGCTTCCTCAGGGAAGAACTTCTGAAGTGCCAGGGGAAGTGACCCTTGATTTTTGTCATCTGTTTTTCCTTGAAACATTTGTCTTCTGCTCCATAAGCACTGAGTCTTTTGAAGAAACATAGTAGTGAAATATTGAGCCAGAAAATTGAGCTGGAAAAGCAGGTTGTGCCTTTGGATGAGTGAGCCCTCCTGACTGCCAGAGTTTAGCCTAGACCTCTCCTAATCAGATGTTGGCCTGGAAGAATCTGTGTCAGTCTGACTGTGTTGATTCCTGTGGAACCTTACACTGGCCAGTCTTGGAATACCGGAAAAACGATTTCTTTTCCTCTGTCTCGCTTCTTTGCTAGTCTGGAGGAGGAGCGGCAGATCATAGATTTTTTTTTTCATTTTGTGGGAGCGTTATGATTTGGCGCCTGTTGGAGTAATGAAGATGGCATTGTCTTTTCATGGATTTGTGCTGACATGGGATAATCCTCTCGGCTTTTTCTCTGTCAAACCCCTTGCCTTCAGAAGTTCTTCCCTGAGGAAGCCCAACTTCCCCCCAAGTTGTTCTGTGAGGTCACCAGCCTCTCTCATGTCCCTGTAAATGTGCCATTTTCCCATGGGTTTAAAACTGCTTTTCTCCCCTCCGTTTGCCAGCATGAAATAATAGGATTGTTCCAGTGGGAAAGGAAATATGTTTTGACACCATTGTGTCAGAGTGCCACTTTGAGGGTGATTTGTTTAACTTGTGCTAAGTTCCTGTTGGCGTTTCTTTGTGGTTATTATCATTCTGTAAACACTGCAGAGCAGGCTGCAGAGTGCCAAGTGCTTCATGTTTTCTGTTAAATCAAACATACGGCAGCCCGTTCACATGACCTAATCCCCTGTGCCCGAGTTGTTTTGCATCTCTGGGACCAAGATCTCCATAAAGAGTGAATTTGGAATACAAAGCCACAAGGCTGTGCTCACCCCAATGGAAAGGCAAGTCCTGACACCCACAGCGACTCAGGTTGGCAGAGGAATGATTCCCTCTCCTTCCATGCAGATCTGTGACTCTGAGTTGTAAAAAAAAAATAATAATGAGGAGTTAGGGGATCCTTGGGTTTGTGTTATCCTACCCGCTGTGGGCTGCTGCATTCAGGTGTTATCTCAAAGTGAGAAAATCCCTAATTTTTGCATTTTTAAAAGTAATGTACATAAGTTTTCCTTCCCCATAAACGCATCCAGTGTCCATAGCAGGTGGCAGGGATCCACAAGCTTTCCTTTTCCCACCCTGAGCCAGAGCAGCAGCAATGCTGGGCTGGTTCCTAGCTGGACTCGTGGCCCCAGGCTGTCCTGCCCTGGGAGGACCCAGAGCAGCACTGCTGGGCAGGACACTGGTCACTCCTGGAGTGCCAGGGCTCCACATGAGCCATGTGGGAAGGTCACTGTGTGTCCCTGTGCCACGAGCTGCCCAGAGGTCTTGTGCCGCTGCAATTACGATCCCATCAGGAGAGCAGGGCCGGCAAACGAACCGTGCCTAAGTCATCGAGCATCAAAGCATTTATGAGGGGCTGCTTTTCCACTGGAAAGCCAGTGTATCCTAAGGCACGACAACAGGCAGAGGGGGTTATTTTAGTTCTGCGTTTTTAACAGCTGTCCCTCTGTCTCTTGTTGCGGTGGTCAGCCTTTCCAGCCAGATGGACCACACAGCCCTTTCCAGAGGCAGGGACACGCGCTGCTCTTCTCTTGTCCTCTGTAACTTGTCACGCAAGGCTGGTGCCTTTGTTCTTGCACACTGAATCCAGTGCTTCTGGGAAGTTTTGGACTGAGATATATTACAAGCTGGATTAATTCATTCTGCCTCCCCCCTGCTTTATGTCATATAATGGTGACAGAAAAAATGGCAGTAGGAAAAGGCTGCTATTGTTAAAATAATTAATCTGGCTGATAGCCTCTTCCTAAAGGGCCCTTGGGAAAGAGGACTGCCAAAAGTAGGCTGCAGGCTGGGTGAATTTGCATAGTGTGAAAGGTGGGACATTTAATACTAAATCTGTATTTGTTATCTTGGCCTTTTGCAATGAAATGGAAGTACCGCCAGTGCTTTGACGTCCAGAATAAATACCCTACAGTATTTACTAGGCAAGGCTGAAATAGGCTTTCGTGGGGAGGTTAAAATAAAAATGAAAAGCAGAGTATTGTGAAGTGAGTTTTGAAATGCTGAAAATGATGAGTTCCTCTGGTTTGGGTTTCTGGAACTCTTGAGGAGATTAGCATAAATTTGGTTACATGAAGGATAAAGCCTGTTGTTAAAAGTGGTGGCTGTATATCCAGCGCAGCATAAATTTAATAATCTGCTTCTGCTGGTTTTCATCTTTTTTGTAATGTTTCCTTGACAGAATTATCTGCTCTAAATTGAAGTCCAGATCCACAGATTTTACATCTGTCACTGTTTCGATAATAAGTGGCCATTTAGAAAGGTACCGAGATTTCATGCAAAGGTGCTTAGCAGTGGCATATCCACGATGTCCCAGGATGTAACTAAGTGCTCCTGAACATTCAGTATCGCGTCATTTATCACCCATGAATGCAAGCTTCATCTCTGGATAAATGCTAATTAAATGATTATGTCATGTAATTAGAAGTTATTCTTTACCAGTAGCTGGGCTGCTCAATCTAATGGCTTTTGTATCTAACAAGTGACATACTCGGAGCAATGAAAATTTATAGTTTTAAGAGGCAGCGTTACTGAGCTGGGTTAATGTAGTTCACTTCTGCAAAAATGCATCAGCTCCAGTCTCTTGTTTTCCTGCAAATGAAGCAACAGGAGAGTGACTGCCAGCAGCACATCTGCTCTCAGTGCAGGGGAAGGCGAGCTTCTAGCATGCAAAAGACACTGCTGACGTGGGACACTCTGGGAAACATTTTACCTCTCGTCTTCTGAATTCACTGAAGCATTACATGGAAGGCTGAGGAAGGCATTTTGTTTAAATCTGAAGCTTTTCAGTGCATGTGGTGCTGTGGAAGCTGCTCTGTTGCAGTCTCCTAACTCCGTATCAAGTGCAGGGGTTGTGGTGGTTACACCAACAAAAGCTGTGCGGAGAACAAGCAGAAACCCAAACCATGGCTGTGGATGGCCACCCCCAGCAAGCAAGTGCAGCTCTTTGGGAGGATGCCCCAGTTGTTAGCAGGGATGGACTGATGCCCAGCCCTCAGGCAGGTTGCCCAAGGCCTGGTGCCACACAGGGTGGAGCCGGTCAAGCACGGCACACGGAGCGCGGGAACGCGCTCCAGGCCTCAGGGAGGCGGTTTTGGATACGCTCACTAGACTTGTTCAGTCATGATGAACATGAAAATTGCTGTCTTAAAATCTTGTAAATACTTTATCCCACTCTTTAGAATATCCACTCTCTTGGTTTCAGCAGTCACCAGCTGTCCCTGACTGCTGTAGGGAGGAACAGTGGTGCTGAGTCAGCCCAGATGCTTAAGCACAGTTTATATACAGGATCTGCAGCACAGGGCTGGGAAGGGAGGGCTGTAACACAGCTTTTGGTGCAGTAATGCCAAAAAAATACTGAGTTATCAGGATTGCTGTCTGCTTTGCTGCTCGTTCCTTTACTTACTGTGACTTTCCTCATCCTTTTCAAATCACCCTGTCCCTGCAATTGCCCAACATGTTGTAATTATCTTGTCATTCTCTAGAATCAATGCCTTTCCATATATATGTCCGTGGTTCCCTGGCTGGCTTCACTGGCAGATGCTTAGGGGCAAATCTTCAACTGGTAAAAATAGAGCTCCCTGCAACCGTGATAATTTGCACCAGCTGACAATTGGCCACTTGGATATCTTAAAATATCCATCTCTGAGAAGCAATTTGTTACTTAATGAAGAAAATGCTCCTAGTCATCTATTTCTCATTTCCAAACACCATGAATATAGTTGGGTGGGGTTTTTTCTTTTTAGACTAGGCTTTGTTTTTAATAGAAGCAGTGTTGTGTAATCTGGACTGTAACACATGTTCATGAAAGTGTCTTTGAAATATGCATTTTATTTATTCTTAAAATATTTTAAGAATAACATTCTGTATTTTGCTATGAGATATGTAAATGCTTCATACCTGCCAAATCTTTCTGTTTGGGAAGTATCCCTTCCACATTTTGGCAGGAGAAGTGTAGTTCTCCCCTGCCCTTTTCCAAAATCCTCTCTGAAGCCAGCTTCTTTTTCTGACTCTATGCATATTCTTCACTGAAAAATGTTGGCAGGTGGGACAATTTTGTATTGTAATAACTCTTCACAGAAACTAATGAATAAAAATACAACCTGCAACTCTATTTTACAAGCCTCCAGTGTCAAGGAGGGGACAACAGCTGAAAGATCATCTTCCTGTTGATGTGGGAGTGCTGTGGTTCCTCCTTGCTCATACATGTCCAAATCAACCCCACACCAAACTGCAGTTGCTTATTTTTTTTAGAGTGAAAAGAACTTTTTTTTCTCTCTAAAGGACAAGACATTTGGGCATTGCTGCTGCTTTCCTTTCTTAAACTTTGTTCGGGGAAGCTGTAAGGAGTGGGAAAAGTTCATTTTTATTGTTTAAAGTACTACAGACCCCTGAGGCTGACCTTCCTTTAGGACCTTAAAATGCTCCAAGTTTTATATTCCACTGACTCTGCAGTGGGGTTCCCAGGAACAGCCTGGTTGTGTGTTAATTTATTATCTGTATAAATATGAAGAGATCATGTGTTTCCTAGTATCTGGATTGCACGGTCATATCTTTAGAAATAGAGAGGCCTATTTCAAGTAGGAAAGCTGTAGTGTGAGATAGTGGAGAGATGGATTTGGGGAGTTTTGGTACTGTTCAGGATGCTGTTACCACATTAGGTGAAGTCTGACGTCCCACATTATGCATTAGAGCTGCCAGGCTTGCTGCTTCCTTCCAAGGCATCTAAATTGTGTTTCAGTTGCCCCTGGAAGAGAGAAAGCTTTCTGAAGTGGGAGAAGGTGCACTGGGTTCATTGCAGTTTAATTTAGGGCTTTTCTGTGAAGTTTTTTGTTCAGTTTTGGGGGGGTTGGATGTTTTTGTTCTACTTGGTTGGGGGTTCCCTCCCCCCCCCCCTTTTTTTTTCTTTGCCCCACAGCGGTGAGTTGCATCCCTCCATCAAAAGCAAAAGAATCTGAAAAAAAAAAAAGAGCAAATGAAGCACCTGAATGCTGAACTTTCCATAAGGGTGATTTAAAGGATTTCTCAGCATTAGCTCTGTAGAGGCAACACTGGGATTTGTGCTGCTGAAAGAAGAAAGGAGAGGAAGTTGTCACTGCTCCTGAGTGTGATCAGTGACAATGATTGTTGTGTTACTTTTTGTCACTGCTTGTTCCAGCACATTCGGAGTTACTTGATAACTGCAGTTCCTCCTAAGAGAGACCCACCCAGCTATCACAGTACTGGTGAGCTGACAGTGCAAACCTTCTCTTGGAGCCTGCTTGTACTAATTCAGTTACTCTTCAGATTTAGCATGTATGTGGGAATCTGATTGTTTTCAAAGCTTCCAAGGTTGATTTCTTCATTTGATACAAGTGGCTCAAAAAGTAGCTAATACAGAATATTCACCAATGAGCTACAGAGCCTATGATTTACTAGAAATGATTAGAAATTATTAGGAATTCGAAACAGAAGAGCCCTATTCCAAAGAGCTGCAGCAAGGGCAGCCTCCTTTTCTGGCTCTGGCACCTGTACCATAGCAGGGATGTAGCCCAAAGGACTCCATGAGCTCCACACTGATTAAGCATAGAAGAGAAGGTAAAATTACAAAACCAGAATGACTCTTAAGTGTTCACTTTTTCATATGAGGTAAGGGCAAGGTAGAAACCATTTGTGTGAACACTGTCTCCACTCTGAGGTGAGGAGAGATGCCATAGGAAAGACTGTCCTCTCCTTTCCCTCCCTTCTTATACTGGCCAGAATTTGTATCTGACTGGGTTTTCTGCAGCAGGTTATTTAATTTATTTCCAGCATTCATGCAAGTGAAAAGCTACTTCTAGGCTTTCCTTTGCTGAAGGAGAGATGTCTTCTGGTCAGATGATCTGACTGCAGCAAAGGAAACAGAGAGAACAGCCCATAAGGGCTGGGTCCTGTCTGCAGGTGCAGCGATAGTGAGCATCAACAGCCTGAATGTGAGCTTTGTGGTCAGGCAGGTGGTTGGAAATCAGGTTTTATAGAGTCAGTGCCTATGTTGTATGCGACAGTCCCATCTTGGTGTTATTTTGTTAGGCATCATTAGCATGCTGGGCATCATTAGCATGCCAGCAGAGAGCTGGGAGGCAGCTGGGGAGCGTTAATGGGCAGCACGCAGCCACCCAGCAAAGCAGCAACAGCTTCTGAATGGAAAATGGCAGTGTCTAAGGCATTTTGTATGAATTGTCCAGCAAATGAGGATGTCTGACAGAGCAGTCGGGACACGATGTCATTTTCCCAGGACAGGGTTTGCAAAGGGCACTGCAGCTCCTGAATTCGGCATCTCCTCCTCTCCTCTGCTCAGTGCTTTCAGTGCAGCAGCCTCTTAAGTCAGTTCATTGGCAATATCATTCTAAGAACAGAGTAAATTCCAGGCATTTAAATGAAAATGGGTTTGGTTCCATTTCATTTTTTATCTCCCATGGAGAACATATGGTTTTCTCTAATTGATGCTGAACAAATCAACATTTAGGCATTACTGTACCCATAAATCTACTGCTATGTCTGTTCTTTTCTTTCAGGTGTGCATTCAGAAATTGGCTAACTAGGCTTGTTAATTCATAAATACAGTGTGTGCAGGGCCTCACAAAGCCAGAGAAATGGGTAGTTTTGCAGTCTGTTGAAAAGACATTGTGCATGCAAATGAATTGCCCAATACATGTGACCCAGACAATTTTCCTCAGTGTTTTTTTGTTTGAGAGGCAGCACAAATGATCACATTCTTAGCCTAAAAGTTGCTGGGGACAAGTTCCTGAGAAATGATTGAAAATGAATTCTTTAAATATCACCAGCAGTTGAAATATTAGAAGAACACAATTTCTTTAATGATGTTGTTGTTTATTGGTGGTATCTCCATTTTTTAATCCTTTGATTATCAGATTAACACTTGTCCCCAGGTCGGCACCAATTATGAATAGTAGTAAATAACTACCTAACAGTATCATCAGTGTGTGACTAAGGTTTTACATCAAATTCAGATCTGAACACCCAATATCAATGCTGTGCTTGCTCCTGGGGCTCTGGTGTCAAATGAGTTTAAGGTTGTGTTATGTAATGTAAAACTGAAAGTTGCTCCTGGAGCTGAAATGCCAGGTTTGCATCTTGGGAAGTGTTGCACAGCCAGAGCTGTCCTGCAGGTCAGATTGTGTAACTGAGCATCTGCACCTTCTCTTGGCCTTGGAAATAAATAAGCTGTAAATAGTAAATAAATAAATAAACAGAGAGAACTCATTTAAATCCAGGATGGCCCTGCTGCAGTAAGTGTGGAAATGCTCTCAGAATGCAGTGACTGATTCCAGGGCTCAGTCCTTAATTTCCTAGGGATGGTCCTCCTCCTGTCTCAGTGAGGAGTCAGGCAGGGATGGAGGGTAAGGAATTTGCCCCCAAGTTGGCAGCCGTGGTAATGCAGAATTCAGCTGCAAACCCCTCCTTGGTACGTGTTAAGCTGATTCAGGCCAGCTCACTGCGGCAGCAGGACTTGAAATAAAAACTGCTTGTTGCACTATGTAGGATTGTTTCAGTTGTTGTCTCTGTTTTTTGTGGGAATAATTGTCACCTACTTGTGTTCTCTGTGCTGTTGTTGACCACTTTCCTAACATCCACTTCACTTCCAAGCTGCAGAATTCTAGACTTGGAGTTATTTACCTACCATCTCTTCTACATATCTTGTCTCAGACTTTTCCTTCTAGTTGTAGTGAGGAGTTTTGAAATTTTAGTCTTTAATTATTTAACATCTTAATTTTAATATGCATCATCTTTGTTTCTTGATTGTTTTGTTGACAGTGATTTCAGTTTTCCCTTTCAGAAAAGAAAACCATTCATTTGCCTTGCGAATATCAAAAATGAGACTTACTGGTAACACAAAAGGGGAACTTACTGGAAGAGACACTGAAACTTTCTTTTAACATCCTTTCATATGTATTTTAGTATTGATATTACACGGTGTCATAAATTATACTGCAACCTCCTTTCTTTTCTTGCCCACACAGAGTGTTTAATAAAAGAAAAGAAAATGTCACTGGATCTGCGCGTGTCTGTATGTATTTGTCAGAACGCCACAGCAGAGTGGCATTGTGTTGAGGACCAAGTCAGAGTGGTAATTATTTTCCCAGCAGTTTAAGACTCTACCTGTTCCCTGCATTTCAAGTGCCTGCTAGAGAACAAGGCACTGCAAATTGATTAAGTATTAATTGTGACATTGAAATTTTCTGTCACGTGATGTTGAGCTGCATTGATCTGTAACCTGCATTTAAACACCGTGAAGCAACTGCTTGAATACAATGAAAGTGTACAAGGTGGCTTTTTATGGGAAATCCATCTACAACTGGGTGTAAAAAGACATTTTTGCCTTTAAGGGTGCCTTGGGAAATTGCTCTGTGTTAGTTCTGCGTGCAGAAGTAACGGTGAGGTCAAGTGAATGTTTCCAGACTAAAGGGTTTATCTTGTAGGTTAGTGGAATTTTGGTAAGTGAAGCTGTGATAGCCTTCACAGGAGGATTTTATTTTGATTACAAATACGGGTCAGTGCAAGGCTTCTGCAATAAAGTGTGTATGCTGCCACAGCCCATCAATCTCTTTATTGCACTCTGAGATGCCTTTTGAAGGTATTTCTCTCCTTACTGAGACGCAGCTCAATCAATAAAGGATATTAACAGGGTTTGTACTCTATTTACAAATCTCCACAGTTTCTTACCTCTGATGCTTAACATACTGCATGTCCAGTCACACCCCAAAGGAGACATTTGCTACCTCTGGTAAAGCACCACAACCTTCTTGGTCTTCTGCAGCCAGAAATGCTCCAGCCTGCAAGGGATGCTCTGTGCTGCCTGTGTGTCTGCCAGGGCTTAGTGGTTTCACGTCGCCTCCTCACACCAGGCGATAAATTAGTGTAGTGGGTCAAGTACTCTGGCTTAACACCAGTGTACTTACTGAGTTTACTTACTCATTTCTCTGGTGAGACAAGGATTAGGAGAAATGCAAAGCAGGCCTAAAACCTTAAAGATAGTTTATTAACAGAACTAAAAGACAAAAAAAGAAATAATGAAAATTAAAATAAACCTCCAGTTTTTTCCTTTCCCCCCACCTCAGCTGTCTTTCTTTACCAACAACTCTTTTTCCATCAACACAAAGAAACAAAACTTAGAGATCTTTGGTCAGTTTACCACCTTTAAAATAGACTTTCATTAGTTTAGTTGGAAAGAGGAGTCTCTTCTGCCTCACCATGGAGACTTTCCACAAGAACACAGTTCTGTTGTGGGTTCAGTTTCACAGCGAATCAGCTGCCCGGGTATCTGTTCACTGTGAGGGTCCTTTCCTCAGCGTACAGCTGTTCCTGTAACTGCCTTCGAGGACTCATCTTTGCATCGTGGGGTAGTATTTTAAGGATGAGCTGTTCTAGTAGAAAAGTAAAGGTCTTCTCTCTCCGGAAGTAAGGTTGCTCCTATCTCTGGAGTAAGAGTGTGTCTCTATTATTACCCTGAGGTAAGGGTCTCCTTCCCTCTATTATTTTCCCTGAGGTAAGGGTCTTCTTCCCTCTATTATTTTCCCTGAGATAAGGGTTTCTTCTCTGTGGTGAGGTTCCCACTACCACAGTTGCTTAAATTTGGTTTGCTTCAGCACGAGTGCCTTTGCTTAGTCTGTAGTTAGAACAGGTTGTATACCCCCAGTTGGTACAATATAAGGAAATCGTTTGAATATAGTCTATTACTATGGTTTTATAGAAGAATTTCAGCTTAAAGCATCTCTTCCTTCTCCTCTCTCTAGACCTTTAGTCTTTTCTTCACTAACCTCAGTGTCTCTGTTTTCTTCTGTTTCCTTGCTTTTCTGAGTCAATTTTGTGCACTTAAAGCTTTATCTGAGTCTCTTTGGTGCACTCTTCCCAATTGTCTTGTTGGTCAGATGACTTCTGTTCGGCTGGAGCTGTTGGAAACCCCTCTAGGAGAGGCGGGAGAGCGGAGAAGGCAGGAACGACTGCGTTGTGACATCTCGGCAGCATCGGTGCTCCTGGGGGGTGGTGGGGGAGGAGGAAGAAAAGCCATGCTGCAAGCAGCAGCTGAAGCTGCGGCGGCAGAGCTGCTCGGCCCGGGCTCGTAGCTTCTTGGCAGTGGCGGTGGAAGCTGTGATAGGGGCGGTGGTGGGGGCTGAGGCGGCAGCAGCAGAGCTGCGGTGGTGGGGGCTGCGGCGGCAGCAGCAGCAGAGCTGCAGTGGCGGAGCTGCAGTGGCGGCGCCGCAGGCTGATGACTCTCTCGGTCCCTGTCCCGGCGGAGCGGGGGAAGGGCCCAGCCCCTCGGGGGGCGGGTAGTCCCCCCGCTGGTGTAGGCCCAAGGCCCAGGCAGGCCGGTCGGGCCACACGGAGATGTTACCTATCCAAAGCCAGAACTCCAAAGAGGAAGAGGTTCTGGCTTTCCTCTCCTAAATTTGTGGATCCACAGAGGCGTATTCCATCCTTTCAGTGGTTAAACAGAGTGTCCATCTCAGAACTAGCCCCTAATTGGCTCTCTAAAGTGCAGAAAACTGCACTTTGCGGGAAATTATAAAAGTATTTTTTTTCAAACCACCACACAGGGACACATTTTTCCTTTTATTTAAAGAAATTCTGCAAGTTCCTGGTTACTGCAGTGGCACAGAAATTTGGGGTTTCTCTCTGCTTTGCCACAGTTGGGTCACTTTAGGAGGTCCTGGTCCCTGTGAATGAGTGACCAACAACTCCTCCACAGTGGCTGCTCCTAAGCAGGCTGCAGCTGTGAAAATCCCCATCCATCCATCACTCAGGCACCATAGCCAGGCGCTCCGAGGGTATTTTGGATTAATTTTTGACTTGTACTTTTCCCAAAGTCGGCAAAGTGCATATTTAAACCACAGCAATCATTGGTAATCAGTTTACTATAGATTTTAATGTATGTTAATACAGTTTTCCCTCAAAGTGGAATAAAAATTACTCTTAATTTGATCTTGCCATCAAAAAAGCTTTTCAATGTTTTGATTTTATTTGGTATATTTTTAATCACTTCCCATTTCAAAGCACATAATTTTGCATTAATATACTACTGGGGAGCTTGTTCTGTCCTAAAAACATTGATTGTTTTAATATTGAAGTGTTTGACTTTGTGCATTTCCACCACTGGAGATTAAGACATTTCTCCAGTTTTGGCACGTTTCATACTTTGAAAATCCTTTCCTCAAGCTGTTTTTCCTGTTTTGTTTTCTCCCCTGAGGCATTTCACGTGATGAAGGGAATCTGCATTTTGTGAATTTTTAAAATGCTCTGTGAAGATTTGGTTTGGAAGCTTTGAGATGGGATAGTTCACAGACAGGTGTGCGTGTGCCTGTGTAAATGTTTCACGCATTTCAGTCCTCCTGATCTCACACTTAATAATTACAAAGGCGAAGGACACAATAGAGCTGTAAAAAAGAAGTGCAGAAATTCAGTGCTTACTCCACAGTATCTGATTTGAAGTGCTGACCCTTCAGCCTTGCAGTGCCCAGTCCTGTTTAAGGTACAACGCATTCTGCAGCCCCAGCTCCCTTAATCCCAGTGTTCACACTGGTTTACTTCCATCCTTTTCCCATTTGGTTTGAACTACTAGTTTAAATTTCACAGCTGAAGCCTTAAAGGCCTGCCCTGTTACCTGGTTTGTCCTCATTGCTGGGGCCTCACGTTTATAGTCCTGCCTGTTCTCTCTGTGTGTTATGTGGCCCTCTCTGCAGAAGTAAATGAGGGTTTCAGGGGAAGAGCTGGGTTTATTCCTTCCTCATCTTGCTCTGGATGTGCCTCCACGCTGGCACTGCTGTAGCCTTGTTGGTGTTTTAGAAGATTTCATCAGTGGTCCTGGCAGGAGGTGATGAGATCTGGGGGGAATCAGAGAATATTCTCTGCACTCTTCCATGTCGTGTCTTCTTCTTTCCTCAGCTGCCCATTTTCCACTCTGCTCCCTCTTCCCTAAGTGCTGGTCTGTTCTCTGGAGTGGGGAATAAAGGTGTGAATTGTGTGCTGCCAGCTGAGCTCCTGAGATAAGGAAAAGTGTTTATCCAGATGGCTCTTGTGGATTCAACAGTCAGGACACACAGCACTCCCCTCTTTTGTCTCCTGATTTGGTATTTTCTGTGACTGAACTTCTCTCCAGCTGCCCAGGCAGCTTCACCCCTTTCTTCCTGTAGATGGCCTCCAGTTTGCCCAGCTGGCCCTGGCACATGGTGGCTGATGGTTATTTTGTCTTCACTTAAGGCCAGTGAACCTCTGAGTTGTTCTATTTGTCTATTTTGTGCAGCTCCTCAGCTGCCTAAAGTAACTTGTGAAAGTTAATACTCCCTTTAATAACTAAATTCCTACTGTCCAGGATGGGATTTTCACGGATCAGTGGTCACACTGAAGTCATCACTAAACTTTGTTGTAATCTCAGCTCGTACAGATAAAATGTAGCTTCTGATTAAAGAAAAAAAAAAAAAAGCTGTTCTTCCTTTTTCTTATCACTTCTTTATTTACTAAAACTGGATGTGTTCACACTGCTTCACTTCTGCTCTACCAAAACCCTCATCAAATCAACTACATAAAAACTAAACCCTAGTTTTGGCAAAACAGGATAGAGCTTTTATTGATTTAGTGTCCCCAGGAGCTAAGAACACGAGAATATGATCAAATAAAACTGTGGTTTAGGAACCAAATTTTATACTGAAGTTGCTCCCATGCTGGCTTGTCTTAATTGAACCAACTGGTTTATCAGGTTTGTTTCCCATATTGTAGAAGAGCATACCTTGTATTTTATTTTTCAAGCCTGTTCTTTTGTTTTTGTTTCTGTTTGTTTGTTTTTATTTTGTTTTGGTTTTTGGTTTTTTTGGTTGTTGTTCTTGAGGTGTCTATAGGAGAAATCACGCTCAAAGAACTAATTTCTGCAGGGTTTTTTGGCTACAAAGTAAAAGATGGAATTTCTGCTCCCTTTTAAAGAGATGCAAAACTTCTGCTGTCTCATCCATAAGCTGGGTTGAAGTCAGGCAGGATGTGAGCCCTTCTCTATTCAGCCCCACTTGCTCATCCACAGGATCATCCCTTTTCACTGCTTTCTGGAGAAGAAACTTCTTGCACAGTTCTGCTCCTAAAATGCCCCTAAAAGTAGGGAGAAGATAAGGAGGAGAGTCTGAGTAAAAAGAGCAGTGTCTTTGTGTACAGCCTGGAAGGACTTCCTGATAAATGTGAAGTGCTTCCTGTGAATTTCCTGGCTGTTTTGGTGGCCTGTCGGGAACAGCTTAGAAATTGCAGCATAAGCTGCAAATTAAAGACAGTTTTTAAAAAAACTGGTTTAGAGGCGGTAGTGCATGCTATGGTAAGTCTGAATTAGCCTTACTTTCTAGACTGAGATTTGTGGATTATGCTTTTGTGGCTCAATCCTTGAGCTACTGAGCAAATCTGGCTTTATCCACTTAGGGCAGGCTCTGCTTTAGCCTGTGCGTGGTCTCAAGAAGTGCAGCGCTGTTTGCTGCAGGGTGTTGGTGTTGGCCCATGTCCTCAGAGCCTCCTGTCACACTGCCACACTCAGCATTTTGTAATATCAGCTGAGCCACTTCATTCATTTAGGCTTCATCTTCCAAATAACCTGGGAACCCAAAATGAGGATTTTGGGAAAGAACTTGCATCAGGCACCTGTCTGAATGCCCTGAGCAAGGACTTGTTTCTACCTAGGACAGCTCCAAAGCTTCTCATGAGCTGCAGCACAGATCTTTGCTGTTGTAGTTCGTGTTCACTGCTTCTTGCTCTGCTCTTGTATGAGGAGAAAAATTACTCCTTTCTCACCCCCCATTTATTCAGTTTCCTTTTTGTTTATCTCTCCTTTAATATCAGTACCCTCAGTCCACATCTTCAAGTGCACCCAGCTGGGACTCTGCAGAGATGGGTGATTTATCCTTGTCCTGTGGAGGCTCTGATGCTCTGTGTGTGTCCCACGTTGGTGTCTGTCAGCTTTGCAAACAGCACAACAACGTTCAGCTCCCGACACCTTTAACCAACAACAAAACACTGAGCTCTGCCTCATGAGGTTTGCAGGAGATGGAACGAGCAGGAGAGGGGCTGCAAGGCTCAGGAGGAAGCTGAGTGTGGGCAGGGAAGGTGTTTCAGGTTCATTGATCTCTGGCACCTCTGGAGATGCTAAATAGCCTCACCTCAGCGGGACGCTCAATAAAAGCATTCAATAGAGAATAAAATACCAGCTTAAGAGAGGGTGGGCTGGTCAGACTCTGCCTTTTTTCCTTGCACTGAGCCCCTCCTGAAGTCCCCTAAATCCTGTCCATTCTGCCAGGCAGGTATTGAGCACAGCCCCCTCCAGGCAAGCCCTGGGCCCACACAGCCTCCCCCAGCAAGTGTGGCATCCTGGGACCACACAAAAAATTCCTCCTCTGCACAACCCGTGGCTCTATTTTGGCACAAGAATCCCAAAGTGGCAACCCAGGGAGAAGGAGAATTCAAATTCCAACTTCCCACACGGCAATACAGAGACTTACCACTGAGTCACCAAAGCTGCTTAAGAATATCATTATGATATTTCCTACAAACAACATTCCTACCTGGTAAGCTCTAAAGTGTTCAGATTTCATGAAATTCAATTCCCTGCCTAAAGTGTCCATTTGCAACTGCATTTTTTTCTGCTGAATTTAAGAGACTTTGTATCTCCAGTAAAGTGGTTTTCAGCCAGAAAGTATAACTCAGGTGGAAGTTCATTTTATGGATCAGCTTATATTCAAGCTTCAGGTGCTTGAGAAGAACAAGTTGCAAAGCAAAAAGGCTGTGTTTAATCAGAAGACCTTTGGTTCATGTGGTCTTAGCAGGACAAACATTACTAAATAGTGGTTTGTTTGCATCTAAGATAGAGAAGTCATAGCATACATTATGCCTCATCCTGGCATCACTGAGGGCATTTCAATTCAAAGGAAACATTTAAATGCTTCATTTCATTGTCTCAGAAGTTCTTTCTCAGGGTTTGATTCACGTAGTGTATTTGTTTTGTGTTGTGCTGTGCAAGACAAAATACAAGAAGGGAGCAGCGTCAAGCGTTTGCTCTTTGCAGCAGTTTAATTGTGTTGTGCTATGAGATCTGGGGTGATAATGACTGATAATAGCAAATCTGTACTAAGAAGTATCACTTGGATGTTTTGGGAATGAGCCTGTAGACAAATTCCCTCTGCTGCTCTGAGCTAGGGCTGTCTATAATGAAATAAAGAAAATGGTCCAATATATTGCTGAAATACACTCAAAATGAATATCATAACTACCCCTGCAGGAATCAAAGGCTGTGCTTAAATGTTCACAGGACTGATGCTTTAGCTCTTAGGAAAAGTTTATTAATATGCCTACTTTGAAGGTATGGATCTCTGAATATTAGAATACATAAAACAGGAATCCAGGATTCTAGTCTTAAGCCCTGATGCAGAAAATTGTCGTTTGCACCTTCAGACATCTGCATTGTCAGTTCAAATCTGTGCCACTATATAGAGAAAATTAAGAAAGAAGAGGACGGGGGGGAAAAGGAAACGTCAAGGAATTTTTTGACTGAATCATTAATTATCAGGATTTCAGGATTTGTGTGTCTGTGGAGGTTTTTTTTAACTGGAGTTTCTTGCTGGAAAAGCCTTTACATGTTCTCAGAGTCACAGAATCCTTTAGGCTGGAAAAGACCTCTGAGATCCTTGAGTCTAACTGTTCCCCCAGCATTGCTACAGCCGCCACTAAACCGTGTCCCCGAGTGCCACATCAATTAAATACCTCCGAGGAGGGTGGCTCTGCCACGTCCCTGGGCAGCCTGTGCCAGCGCTTGGCAAGCCTTTCTCCTGTTAATTTCTCACTGCAGTTAATTTTGACTTGCATGACTGACCTTTATCTCTGAGGACAAAGACATCCACAATTTCCATCCCACTTAGAACTGGATTCATGGAATTAGACCTAGGCCTAATTGCACCATGAATGGCAAAACACAGCTCTGTCTATGAGACGCTTTCATATTGGGGTCTCATTATAATAAGGTGTTGATGGCACCGTGCATTGAATTGATCTCGGTAATTATATTTCTGCTGCTCCACAGAATCTTGCTGATTTTTTAGGTGATGCAAGGTGAGCTAGTAATGAATAAATTCAAACTGTGTAGTAATAATTACATTGCTCTTGTATGCATGTGCTATTTGTACTTTATGTTGGGAAAATTCAAGATTTGTAGTATTTTGTTCCTATCTTTTACCCAATGTTTTCATCTTCCACTGCAATTATATAACTCCCTCCGGATCCCTACCTTTCCCAGGTGCCATGTTTTCACAAAGATGGAAGAAGGATGTGTTATTAAAGCTAGAATTCATATAGCTGACTTTATTTATAAGAAGAAATTGGATGCACATATCCTTGGGTGTCTTGATTACAGGAATCATTCTCGGTTTGACGGAAGCAAGTGCAGCTGCAGGTGTGGCAACAGCTGCTCTGAGTGGCTTTGATTTTCTCTGTTCCCCAGAAGTGTAAAAGAAATTCTTTCCTCTTCCATATCTTGGTAGCTGAGCCACACAGGACAACCCTGGGGAGTGTCAGGTTTTGGCTATGGAGACGATTTGTCTAAAGATTAAAGCCTAAGGTTTTCAGAAGAACCTGAGGATTTTGCATGCTGAATTCCACTGGAATTGTGGTGGAAGTTGATTTCTCAAGTCATTAATTCTTAATTCTTCATCATCTACGTATTTTGTTACCAAACACAAAAGTTAGAGGTTATAAAGGTCACAAAACAAGTTGGAAAAGTAGGAAGTATCAGTTTTATGTTGCTTGTTTAGCCATGTTGCTGACGTTCTCTTAAGAAGTAAAATGATGATTATTTTAGCACTTCATAACTTCACTGAATCTCACTGAAATTCCATCAAAAAAGTGTGAAACATTTTTGAGGCTTAAGGAACATTTCGCTACTTTCTATGGGAAGCTTTATGCAAGTGATGGAGAGCATCAGTACCTAGAATAGATTCCTGTAATTTGCAAAATAGGTTCCTCTTCTAACTGGAGAGATTTTGGGGTGGTCACTCATGGTTTGGCTGTATCTGTAATTGTGCAAGAGCTGGCTATTGCAGCAGCTAAATCCAGGGAAAACTGTTAATGATGAAAATTTTAGGTTATTCTCAAAATTTGGATTAAAAAACTAGAATCAGGTGAACTGTGAAGAAGCAAAGACAGGCCCTTTGTGGGATGAAGTTAATGATTCTCCTGATTTCAGGGGTTGTATTATCATGTATAATATCTGAGGGATTCTAGCCTGCAGTTTTTAGGTAGCAAACTTGGAATTTTCCTTATATCTGGCTGCCCAAAGGGCATAATCAGTGAGCACATGAGAAAGGGAACATGGGAGCTGGCTGATGCTAAAGCAGGGAGTAGTGGTAGCTGGATTTACTGTAGTAGTGCTCCTGTCCTTGAGGAACTGGATGCTGGTGAATGTCAAATCTCTAAGTAATTGTCCTCAGAAATATAAAACAATTTTCTTTTTGAAGTGCCTTATCTGCGTAGCTCTTCTTGGGTTGCTTTGTGTGAGAGAGATCTTTTTCTCTTGCCTGTTTCAGGGACAAAAATGAGTCTGCTCTTCTTTAGGGATTTAGTGTGTTAACTATGATTTTATGTTTTCTGTTGGAAACTATGCTTTCTACTCTCCTGTGCAAAATAAATGAGTGAATAAACCAGAAACTGCCTAAAGGCTGAGCCTTTTAATTTTTTATAAGTGTACCTTTAAACAAATCCTGTCTGCTGGTTGAGAGACTTCCCTGACATCCCTGGGGAATTGCAGGGATGTCTCTGCCTGTACAGGGGCTTGAGGAAAGTTACGTAGCAATAGCACCGTTATTGTCATTATCTGTAGGAGCATGAGACCTGGATCAGATTGTCCTAAACTGTGGCTAAAATGACCAGCGTGTTACTTGGGAGCAAAGGAAATGCCTGGAAGTTTTTCAGCTGGCAAAACAGGATGCTCTCTTCTCCCTGGAAGTTTTCTTGCAGATGAGTTAGATTTATTAGATGAAATTAGTACATATTTAGATAGCTTGTTTTAGATCTGTTGTATTCCATTCAAGCTGCAATAGGGCGTGATCTTGGCAAGGTTGTTGCCCTGCAAATCCTTGTATTCCCCCAAAATCTCCAGACTCCAGGCATTTCCGTGGCATCGTGCAGCGGGTGACATTAACACATCCTTCTCTATCAAACACATCTGAACATCAGTGAAGGAAAAAAGTTTTTAGGTAAAACAGGCAATCAGCCGCTGAGTAACTCACGTCTTTGTGGGTTTTTTGTCTAATATCTGTATCAGGGAAAAAGTTATTTAAATGTTCTCCGTTTGTTTGGCTTTGTCTGGGCTGTGAGGGTTGTTCATACTGTTCTGTATCATCTCTAAAGAGTCATAAATGTGCAGAATGGTGCCTGTGGCCCTGTTGAAGCTCTCCAAGTTTTCCTATTTCCTGCTGGATGTAGTTTTTGGATATAAAGTGGGCAGGTGTCTATAGAGATGAACTGTAATACACATTGCTTAAGCTGTCATTTTTAGGGAAAAATACTTGGTCGGCATTAAAAAGGTCCTATTTGTAGGGATTAAAAAATAAAATCCATCAACTGAAAGGTGACAGTTCTTCGAGGCAGGATGGGAATTACAGAGCCAGCACCACCACAGAGAAAGCTTATCCCACACCTGAGCCAGACTAAAAATAATAAATGCGTTTTATAGAAAAGGATCAAGAATGCACATTTGCTGTGTTAATGCCATAAGACACATGGTCCTAATTGTCATTTTGCCTCCTGCCCATATTTTCTTTTGAGACAAGTTTCTTCTCTAAGGCCAATTAAAAGTTTGAACCTCATACCCAGACTCCTGTTTTTCAGTTATACCAAACAAAATAGATTTGTACAAGAGGATGAGACAGTATAGAAAGCAAGAAGTCTTGTAATTGCATGGGTTTCTTCTGCTTTTATTACATGATTTAAATATTAAATTTGCAGTTCTAGCTCCCCTTGAATATCAAAATAGTGGCAAACAGATGCAGTTCACATTTTGCCAGAATACAGGGTTACAGCAGAGGGGCAAATACAAGTTTTTCTTTGTTTAAGAACCTTAATGAAGTTTTATTGAGGGGGAAATAATGATAAATAGTTTAAAAAATTCAGAAAATTATCTGACACTCTCTTTTGAGGTAAAAATTGCATGCATTATAAAAAGATTAAAATTGGGAAGGAGATTATAATTTTTTTAAGGAAAGTGACAAACCTTCCCATAGGGGTTTGGAGACCATCAATATTTTATATGAAAACTTCAGATAGCTAATTTGGAGTCTTTTATTTGCTTATTTCAAATTCTTATGGTGTCACTGAATTTTGTGAAACTGTTTTGCTGTAGATGTTCCAAGAGGTTTTATTGGTTGTGGATATTTTTTTCATCTCACTCACCATATGCTCCTGCTTTGCATTTGCTGACTCAGCTGGGTTTTGAACTTTACATGTATCAGTTGTTCAGAATGGTCCTTCAACATAGAACTTTTATTTAAATAAATAAATTTACAGCTGACAGTCTTGAAAGACAGCAGCAGTTTTCATCTGGGGTGTGCACAATAGGAACATAAGGATTTAACTCTCATGCTCAGTCGTGTTGCTCTTCATGCTGCTTTATCTTTCTGTCTTATTAAAAACTGCCTAGTCCTTCAAATAATCTATAAATAATCCTTTTTAAAACTCTTGTGTCTCTGCAAAGGGACTCCTTCAAGCTGTTTCCATGACCATTTTGATACATGGTCACAACTACTGAAAGAGTTAAATTAGTCTTGGTTAGGCAGATTTCCCCCATTATTTATAGGGAATGCAGATTTTGCTATCAAATGTGATGGTTCAGGTTGGGTTTGGCAGTAATTTCTTGCACCCAGGTTTCTAAATTGAAGATCTTAAGGAAGGAAAATGGCATTATCTCTTGTAGGACGTCTTTGGGGGTTGTGTAAGCAATGAGGAGGTTGGGTGAAGCATCTTGCTGATGGTTTTTTTGCTACCCTCAAGATTCATTATCTGAATTTTAGACTCTTTCACCTTTTTATTTCTACTGTTAGAGCTCAGTATGTCTGTACTTCAGGCTTCTTCTTCCACTCAAAGCAATTTACTTCTATTCTTTAAATTACTGCAAAGGCTGTCAAAGGAGCTGGGGAAGATGAATAATTTATTTTTTGAAATCTAGAGTCACTGATAGCTGAAGATATAAGAAAGCTTTACTTACAGAGTTGTGTGTGTTCTTCCCTACTAAAAATGCCATTTCCAGGCAGTTTTTGTTACTGAAAATATTTCACCCATCTAACTAGGAAAGTTTGTCGTTTCTTCTCATCTTTTCCAAACGTCAGCCACAGTCAGGGCTTTCATAGTTGTAGTTGGTCAGAGTTGCCAGTATGGTCAAGTGAGTTATGTGAAAATTAATTCTGCTTTTCTAATCCCTTTGTGCTGAAGTGTGTTGGAGCATTTGAAGCTTGTGGAAAGTGAAATGACCCAGTGTTCCTGAGGAATTAGCAGGTCTCCAGCAGTAACTTTGTTTGCCAGATAGATGGGCAGCCCTGGAATCACAGGAGCTGGGCTGAGTTATCTTGGCTTGAAGGTCTGGACCTCATGGTTTTGAATTTAATATGAATACTTTCAGTGTGGAGCTCTCCCAAAGTCCTGGCAGTCTAGAAATAATTCTGAGGATAATGTTTTACATACGTGTGTGGCAACAATAATGAAGCATTTGTGGAGAAACTGAGCTCCTGATCTCAGTTCAGCTTTGCCACAGTTTAAGAAAATATTTCCAGTTATTACGGGGCCGCTAAAGAACAATTAAGAGCCAGTTGACTGAAATGGTTCAAAGGTTCAGTTTGCATGTAATCATTAAACGAATTAACTTGTGGTGGCTGAATAATTTGAGAGCTTTAAATAATCCAACTTCCAACAGATATGTAGGTAATTGAGAGGGAATCTGCACTTTTAGTGCAGAAAGAAGTTAAGCTCATTTCTTACGAATTTGGGAGCTCGTTTGAAGAAGGGAATAACTCCTGGGAACTAGGAAGTGGTGTTGATGCATTATTAAAATGAACATATGTGGATTGTTCTATATTTTAGAGCCAAGTAACCAAAGAAGTTGATCTGAATTTGGATCTTTCTGATATTTTATTCTTCTGGGGAGAAGGCTGGTGCTCAAAGCCATTCTCACAACATGTTTCTTATCAATTACAAAGCATCCTGAGACGGAGGGTTGTGGGAAAAGGAAGAAAGCAGCAAGGTGGCTGTGCCTGGTCCCTGTGCCAGGAGAAGGGGTTTCTCCTGGAGCAGGTGGGAACACAGGAACTATAGGCTGGTTGTAAAGTAAGTTTTCCAGTTGTTTTTCCAACTTCATGCTAGGATTCAATGGGATTTGGCCTCCTGATGCTCACAGAGGTTTAGCCATGGTCTTGTCTTGCCTTTTCTTACAGCCATTTGTGGCTGCTTTGAAAAAGTGGAATTTTTTATCTCTCTGACTCTGCCAAGGAAGCTTGACCTGAAAATCTTTTAGCTGAAATTCGAAATCTTTTTCCTTCACGATTTCCCACATTTGACAATGCTGTGTATACCATCACTTTGAATATTTTACTGATAATGAGGCAGTTTCTGCCTTGCTGGAAAGCTGTAATCATCTATACACATTTTGAAAGGAATACATAGATGGCACAAAGTAAACTGTGCTCTATTAGAAATTTATATCCTTTCCAACTACAGCAATTATTCTAATAAACAATATTCTTTTCCCTGCAGACCTTGCATCCCTCATCTCTATCATGGCTATAATTATATTACATTTTCACATAATCATAGGATCACTGAATGATTTGGATTGGGAGGGACCTCAAAGCTCATCTTGTTCCAACCCTTTGCCATGGACAGGGACACCTCCCACTATCCCAGGTTGCTCCAAGCACCATCCATCCTGGTTTTGAACACTCCCACGTATGGGGCAGCCACAGCTTCTCTGTGCCAGGGCCTTACCACCCTCACAGTGATTTTTTTTTTCCCCTAATATTCAATCTAAACCTACTCTCTGACAGTTTAAAGCCATTCCTCTTGTCCTGTCACTCCATGCCCCTATGGAAAGTCCCTCTCCAGCTCTCCTGAAGCCCCTTTAGGCACTGGAAGAGGCTCTAAGGTCTCCCTGAAGCCTTCTTGTCTCCAGGCTGCACAAGCCCAGTTCCCTCAGCCTGTCTAAGAAAGGTGCTGCAGCCCTCACATCAACTTTGTGGCCTCCTCTGGTTTCAGATATTTCATTCAACCTGCTTAAAATTCCTCCTGCATTTCCATCACACGGCGCTATTTTCCCCCTGTCCAAACCACATCATCGCCCACTGCTCCTCTGTGTGCAGCGCCATCAATATTTTTTTCCCAAAGTATTGTGATTTTCCTCAGTCCTGGCCCTGTGGCACAGACCTGTTGATTGTTTGGCAGAGCGTGGAGCAGAAACTACGAGGAGTTTCAGGTGATAAATAAAAGATGCTGCTGGTTCTTAGTTAAAAGTCTCCCTGCAGCAGGCAGAGGGACAAGAGAAACAGAACCACTTGAAAGCTATGGGGGCAGCATTTCAGACTGACAGCGATTTCCATAAATTTGTTTATGGATGCCTCCCTTTGTCAGAGGAGCAGCATCCCCTTTGGAAAGTGCTCACCCTAAGCTGGGATTTGGCATGTGCTGCTCTCAAGCCCCCATTTGCAGACGTTTTGGAGACTGCTGTTAGTGCTGGCTGAGGCACACAAACACCAGGAAGAAAGAAAACAAATCTTCCAGAGACTGGCTCTTTTATTTTGTCATTCACAGTTCTGGAGAAGGGAGATCCTGTCTAGTACTCTTTTTGTTTCAAACAGAACATTCTTTTTCGTCTAAATAAAGTAGTTGGAATTTTTTTTTTTTTCCCTATCAGTGAGTCACAGAAAACACAGAGAAAAGTTACCTAAAATGATATAAATGCTGCTGGGGTTTTACTATTTTGGTAGTCCAACCTCAGATTTTGAAATATTGTTTTCTTAAACTGTATAAAGGTGTTTTAAATTTCTTGACATTTTGCTTGTACTGGAAGTTTTTTCTGTTTCTCTTTTAATTCTGGAGTTTCCTTGATAGCAGACCCATAGTGCAGATGGAGAAGGGACTAGTAGTTGTTTCCATTTCAGCATGGTCAGCTCTTATTAAAACAAGTCCTGCTTAGTCTATGGCTGACTGTGTTCTTTTGAGCTTTATCAACATGGACCTGGCACCTGAAGTCCATTTTAGCCAACTGGTATGAGGCAAATGGAACAATTTCACTGACTTTAATAATAAAACTCTTGATATCTCTTTTTTTTTTTATCCCAGTGCAGTCAGAGTTTGGAGCATGAGGCAGAGTTCTCCTGTGAAGTTATTTAATGTTCATTCCATCTGATTAACTATTGATATCTTGGGTTTACAAGCACTTTTTGGAGAGTAGTACTTTAGTCCTCAGGAATAAAGAAAATTACATCCTTAGTCAGCACATAAAGAAAAATAATAAAGTGTATTCTTTTGATTAGCCACAGAATTAATTTAGTAGACTATTCTTTTCAAAGTGCTTTTTAGTAGAATGCTTTCATCCCCACTTTTGATGTCTTATTTACAAACTAAAATGACAAAGAAACCCAGAAATGCAAAGAATGATCTTCATATTGAATTATACTCTTTAGAGAACCAAAACAAAAAAAACCCACCCCAAAATAATTACTTTTCTTGGTGGTTTGTTAATGAGATTGTAATATATACACTACAAGGAATATTAATGAAATGTCATGTTAAAGCTCCACGCTCTTTTTTCCCAAAACCTAACAAATTTTTCTTTTATCTGGGTTTTAACAGTGGCAATAATATCCTGATAAGGAATTTGTCTGGAAGCCCTCACAACTCAAATTGAGTTATGACAACATTGCTGAGAACTCTGAACTTCCACAGTCCACAATAAAAACACAATGTAAATTTAAGCAGAATAGCAGCACTTTTATGAGTAAAAATGGTAGGAAAATAAACCTGATTTGTCAGGTGTTGAAGGATTTACAGCTAGCAGAGAAATGTGCATTTTAGTTCCAAGCTCCTTCAAAGCTGCTCCACATAATGAGCAAACCCACCATGGCTGGAGCAGGATTTGGCACCAGGTAGGGTTTTAGGAATTCTCAGTGGGGAGGAACTGCTGCTCTGAGGGGCTCACAGCCTCTTACTCAAAGTGTCATATCCTGACCATGTCCTATTCCCCTTGCCCTGCCATCCCTTTCCAGCTGGGTAAGAAAGGCACAGGGGGAATTGTTGCCCTCTCTCCATCCTGCTGGTGATGAAGAACAGGCAGATCTGTGGGCTGGGGAGCTGCTCATCCTCCTGGCTCGTGAAATCCCTCCACATCCTGCTGTTTGGAACAGAGATGGGTCTTTCCCTGTGTTTTTGAGTTAAATGCCAAATTCTTCTTGGTGGTTTGTGGGTGTTCAAATCTTCCTGCTGCCTGTTTTCCTGACAGTGGAATAGAATGAGCTCCGAGTTTATTGCCTGTCAGCAAAACCTCTGTTTTCACTTGGATTTCTATTGTTCTAGCTGGGTAAACAGGACACAAGTATCACACAAGATTTAAAGCTTGCTTTAGATCTATCTTGAAAAAAGAACTTATTAAAAAAGGAAAAAAAAAAAAAAGGTACATATTTTTATTGTTGAAATAGCTGAGGCAGGCTCAAAACAACTGTCCTAAATGGAGACTAGGCCTTGAGGCTCAGGGAACTCTTGGTTTTACCATCTCCAGTGGAAGGTGCTTTAGGAGCTCTGTGTTTCCAGAAACCCCAGGTATTCACACACTGTCCTTAGATATGTGATGCATCCTAAAAGGTGTGATTCAGAGTGTCTAATTCTGGAAGGCTAAATTGTGCACGTGTCAAAGAATACACATGACCTAGAGGCAGCCTGGGCCATGTCCCTAAAATGAAGGCAGGGTGACTTATCCCACCCCAACAACTAAAAATGCCTTCATTGCTCATTGGTTATTTAGCTGCTTGGAGGGTTCACAGGACTTGATACACATTTTAAAAATACTTCCAAAGAGTTTGGGGTTTTAAGAACAAGTATCTGTTCAGCTGTTTTGCTCTCATAGGCTTTTTAAGCTAATTTTCAAAGATCTGTTTGGAAAGAAGGTTGGCAACACCAAAACCTCCCCGAATCTCATCAGGAAAAAGCCCTTCAGTCCTTATAAATAACACTTTTGACAGAAGCAATGTTCCTCAACGTGTGAGCAACAAATCTGCTGCACAGAGGAAGCAGGAAATACGAGGTGCAGGCAAGAGGAGAGAGGGAGGAAAGAAATGAAAATAAAAGCTATTTTAGGAATAGACAAGGCCACAGTTGTGACCTGGGGCAGAGGTTCAGGAGCTCAGAGTAGAAGTATTTATTACCAAGTTGCACTGGCAGAGAGGCACTGTGAAGTTTTTGCTTAGTTTTTAGTAAGGGAAGGAAGAGGGAGGAGAAAGACCTGGAGGGGTGTTTGGCAGCTGGGCAAGAGTTTGCCATTGTTTTTGCCAACTGACCCGATGGGATTTTGGAAAGGATGTTGGAGGAGAGGCAAAAGGCTTTGAGCAGGGCTGTGAGAGTAACTGGGAGAAGGACTTGGCTGCTGGAGCCAAATTCGGGGCAGGGGCTGCAGGGAGGGGATTTCTCCAGGTGCTGCAGGAGAGAAACAGCAGCTCAAACCAAGAGCAGAAGAATTGGCTTTTATTACCAGGGGAGGAAGGAGAGCTGAGTTCACCTTGCAGTGTTTGTTGGCAGAAAAATTCCCATACTGAGATGGCCTAGGCACAGTCAGGGGACTCCCCACTGTGACTTTTCCCTTTGCCTTGCTCTTCCCACTGCTGAGTCTCTCCTGCCTCAGAGCCCTGACCATCTTTGCAATATAGGGACGTTCAGAGCACACCACCAATGGAAATTATACCTGTGGAAAGCCTGCTTTTCCCTCCTGATCATGATATTTTTATACCATCACACATTTCTGTGTCTGATCCCAGTGTAATCACCAAGACTGTTCTCAGGTGTGCTTTATTTACAAGTGTATTTAAAAATGTCTGAATTAACTTAAAGATGAAAAACTATGGATATCATTCTGTACCAGACACTTCTGGAATGAGCCCTAAAATACATTTTTATCCCACTGTTGAAAAGGTGTGTTCTGCAAGTCATTTAGGGCCCTCAATTCGAATGCATTTAATTGCAGTTGGCATTACTATTGCATGACTAAGTAGCAGCATCTTAAATATTGTCCAGTGACCTTGAAGTTTCCCCAGCTTGGCATATGTGGTGCTATTATTTTAAATCCATAGGGAAGCAAGTGCCTTATTTTCTGTTCCCACAGCCAGCAGGTTTCCAGGCTGCACACAGCCAGGATTTTAGTGTCCTTTGGGACATGAAGAGCCAGGGTGCTCCCCTCCTTGGGGAATTCAGCCAAAAGTCCCTGACCAACTTCCTTTGTCCTGGCATTGTGAAGGAACCACCACTTCTTTCACCACCTCTGCACCTATTCTAGCACCTTACTTACATAAAGAAAAAGCCAGGAGAACTGGATTTAGTCCCTGCAGGTGTGTGGGATTGGGAGGGAGAGGGGGTGAGGTGAGTGTGTTCTGCTTTTAATGAGTGTGGGTCAGTTCAGGGAAACAAACGGCATGAAGAGAGTTTTGGAAAAATGCCCCCAGGTATTGCTAGCACAGCTTCAGACATAGCCTCAGCATCCTGCAGCTCTGCAGGGTGTTTCACTGAGGCTGTGCACAGCAGAACTCTTCTCCTGGTTGCCACCAGCTGTCAGGGGTTGTTGGTGAAGAGGAGAGAAGTTCAATTCACCCTTGCCCAGCCAGACCTCACCACTGTCTCCTCCTGGCATCCATTCCCTTTCCAGCCTTCACGAGGTGACAGCCAAGCAACATGCAAAGCAAAAGGATGTATTTAATAGAAATTTGCTGTAGAATGAAGTTGTGCAAGGCTTGCTATATATTTTTCTTTGGGAAATCCAGATTTTTTTCCGTCTTAAAACTCTCTGTACCAATAGTATGTATTTGTGCTTTCAGCAGCCTTACATCCTACAGCTTCAATATTACCACTTTGTGGCACTTGCTTGGTGGTTTGTACCCTTCTAGCTGCTGGCAACCACCTAGCCTTCAATATATAATAACTAAGCAAGGTGGTTTTCTGAAAGAAAATAAGCAGATGTCAAGGTTACAGTTGATTTTGGGAGGACAAGTCTCTGGTAATAAGCACTTTGTTTCAAAAGACACACTCAATAGTTCTGCGGGAAATTTTAGCGTTCAGGCTTCTGTCGTGAGTCACAAAAGCTTTTGTTTTGCCCGAGACAGGCGAGCTCAGAGCCGTGTTATTTCCTGGGCATGGCACGAGTGGGCTGGGGATTACTCAGGGGTTTTAGGCTCGGGGCAGCTGTGGGGGCTGAGGACTCCATGAGGTTGTCATTTCCAACTCCCACCATCTTCATGGTCTTTATTTGCTGCAGCACTTTTTCCTTGCACCAAACCCTTCACTGATGTAAACTAGGGAGGTTTTTGTAGGTGGAATTGTTTTGTGCCAGTTTTTATATTTTTGCTGGTTTTATTCCCTTCATAAGTGTCCAGGCTGGGCTTGGGGCTGATACTTGGTGGGAAAGCTTTCACCTCCTCTGGCTTTCAGAATTAGGACAGAGACCCTCAAGGAGTTACCTTGGAAGAGCCTCCTTGCTGTCTCTCTGTTTCTTCCCACATGTTCACCCATGAGCTGCCTCCTCCCTGTGTCTCCTTCCCACTTGCAGCCTGTAAATCTTGTCATGCTGAGAGTGTCTCAAATCCCACACAGCCAAAGCTGCCAGCTCTGCATCCCGGCCTTCCTGCAGCTGCCAGAGCAGGATCCTGCCCTTGGAAGCAGAGAAATCTCCTCCTAGGTACAACCCAGTGCTTCCTTCCCCCCTCCAAACACACCAGTGCTTACATACACACTTTGTTTGGGTGTTTGTGAAGTTGTTTTTTTTATCAGCATCCATTGTTTGGCTTCTTAGGAAACATTTACAGAACATTTTTATGTGCTTTGAAAACAAGCATTAAGCAAATCACAGGGTATTTGGGGATCTTTAAAATTAAGTCCTGAAAATTTAGTAAAAACTGTCTATGAGAGGGTGGGGGACAAAAAGATAAGACATTTTTCATTAAATAACTTTTGGATAAAGAATTTCAGCAAGCAAGTTTTGTGTATTTTTCCAGATTTAGATATAGGGCTATGACAGAAGGACAGGCTTTTTGAAACCTCAGCTGGGTGTCTTAGGAAAGCTAATTTTAGGAAAGTAGACCATTAGGTATAAACAGTGAAGTATATAGTGTTTTCTAACAGATTTGGCAGTCAAGTGGAGTAGCTTTCTTTTTTTTCAATATAATTACCCCATAGGAGAGTGTAATCTTTAACTTTACCACTGCATTCTCACCTGTCCTGTAGCAGTGTACATCCAGGGAAAACATGGATGTAATCAATGTGGTGGGAAGCTGCTGTACCACTGTCAGAATATGAAAATTTATCTCTGCCTCTTTCCCTTTCTTGTTCCTCAGAATATCCCTTAACAAAACTTTTAATCAAGATCCTCACTGCCGTATCCCAAAAAGAAACTTCCCATGAAGATGCCACATTTCCCTGTGACCTTTACTCATCACTCCAGACCACATTCCCAGTTCCTCAGGATGGGTTTGAGCCTGGAGGATGGAAAAGCAAACAGGAGGCGCAGTCTGTTCACAAGAGATCACTCACTGCAGGTCTGTCATGACTGTGTTGGTTTAGGGAAACATTTCAAGGCAATAACTCTCAAAAACTGGCCATCCATTTCTTGGCAGCAGTTTGCTGTAGGTGAACTTTAAAACACTGGGTTAGAATTGCCTTTTAAAAGGTAATCAAATAGCAGAATTGTTGTTCTGTGGGGAGTTAGTCAGATCTGATTCTTTTTCCTTCTTGGGTGGAGGAAAAATATAAGAATACATATTAAATTTTCATATAGAGAGGTGAACTGCTTTTTCTTTGCAGTCTCAGTTTATTAGAGAGATTATTTCACCCCTGTCTGGTCTGAGCATGGCATTTTGGTCAGCTAAAATGAATCAAACTGTTAAACATAATTTGTTATGAAATGGTACCTTGGTTAAAAAAAAATCTTTCTGGAGCCACAGTTTCAGTGATGTTAGAGGTTACCAGCATGCTCTCAGATAATGTCATGAAATGATTCATTCGGAGTTTCTTCTGCTATTAAGGCAAAAGGATAGCCTTCTGGTAAAACCCTGTTTTCCATCCAGATGGATTTCTGTGCTTGGGGTTTTCGCTGGGGTCCACTGGACAGAATAGATACCTTTTGAGTTAACTGGTCTGAGAATAGGGACTCTGGGTGAAGATGTTGAGACTTAATAAAATACAGATTTCTTTGACTACGGGTGTTGATGATGAGAAAAAGCTGGATCCAACACTTTCTTTCTCCCATTTTTGTTTCTCTGATTCAAACTTCAAAATAAAATTGATGAGGGAGCAGGTGAGTCATTGTCCTGGAACAGAGCTTTGTAGCTCAAATTAACATCTGGTGGTTTCTTTGTCCACGGTGCCATTTATCTGAGACCCCGTCACCGACGGAGCCATTAACATGCAGGGAGCTGGGGAGAACTAATTACTTTGGCTGTGCTGGGATTGGGAAGGGTAGTTCTGCAGAAAACCTCCAGAATGCAAAACCAGGAGTAATTGCCCATTTTCCAGCTGGATTCACAAAATGCTGGTGCTGCATTAGCTCTTTCAGGGAGCTGAGAAGGTGCCACCATCTGCTTTGTTTCCTGTGAACCTGCTCACACTGCTGGCCTTCCCGTGGTCTGATAATGTGCTGGATGTCCCACACATCCCTCTAAGTATTTGTGTATTTTGCTGATTTGTCAGTGTAAGAACAGGCAGGGTGGGTGCTTTCCATTACTTATAATTTCAGTTATCTTGGCAAAACTTTTCATTGTATTTACAGAGTTAGTGACATTGGGTAGTGATGTTTTCACTTCCGAACTGTACTTTAGATTTCCCTGTTTCTAAGCAACCAGTAAATGTGTTAAATCATTTCTGCCCCATCTGGAGACTAAACTTAATGCTCATCTACATCAAAACCACAAGACACCAGCACCTCTCCTTGTGCAGTTTGTTAAAGTTCGATTTAAAGTATTAGAACTTTTCAGCTGTAATTGCAAAGTGAGCCAGTCCTGCTGACCTCCTTCTGGCAGATGCAGTGTGTAAAGGATGTAAATTTTGTTGCCATTTGTGTTGCCTGATTGCTGTATTTGGTGGGAAATCGACACGATTCAGGTTTGCAAAGCTGTCAGTTGTGTGCTTAAACAGAGAAATCTGTGAACGTTGAAATTGTGAAATTTTATCCTGGGAATACAATATTGCTGTCAGTGCTTTGTCTGGGCTATCCTGGGACAAAAATTTCCCTTGAATTTTCACTGTCTGCTCATAGCAGAGGGGCATGTGATGCATTACCACTGTCAGGAAGCCAGACATACAAAAGAATTTGATTTTAAAACTTACTGGCGTGTGTCCTCAAATTTGAAATAACATTATTGATTCTTTTATGCACTGAGACTAGAAACTGAAATGTGTCAAGCCATTATCAGGTGAAGCAGAAAAGTAATCCTACTTCCCATTCCAGGTGGGAACACTGAGAGCATGAAACTGTATTTCCTAAATTTCCAAGGTTCTACAGGTGTTGATTTTTTGGGGTTTTTAGCTTTCTGATTTCTTAATGGAGCCACAGGGTTTCAAACAACAGATTCATGGTCTTTTAGGTGATGTGTAGAGAGACTGCAGCTGAAAAGTTCCTTTGGGAAGAACTACACAACTCTGTTAAAACCAGGCTTTCGCTGTTGGGGGTTTAAAATGAGCCAAGAATCTGAGGAGAGATTCTGCATGTGGAGAGTACGGGGGAACACAGTCAGTAGGAACACAAATTGCAAGTTCTTTGTGCCATTTGCAAGTTCTTTGTGCCTTGGCAAGCTGGGATCTGCCCACCTCCCATTGCTCTGCAGTGGAAAATATCCCTCCTGCTTCTCTTGGTTATGATCTTCATCACAGAGCTGCACACTTACCACCAACTGAAGTTTTCTTACACCTTGAGTAATCTATGACAGTGTTCCTACATCAGATTGGATTTGTGAGGTTTTTTAACTCCATGTGAGGTAAATTCTTGGATGTAAGTGAGCAAAATGCAGAGATTTTGTTTAGTCATTTCAGCCACTTGCTTATAGGTACTTCTGTGAATGATGCTTAATGGGATGGATTTCCTAAAGGACTTCAGTTGGGAGGGCAGAAGTCAAGTCTCTCTGACTGATCTATATTTAATGGAGAGGTTTGGGTCAGTTGTCTTCATCTTTCTGCCTGAACTCTGATGAGCAACATGACATTTCAGCAGGTGAGATTTGAGACAAAAAATGCCATCAGTCTCTCCTCAGAAATATCAAAAGCAATATCAAAAACATAATTAATGAGAGAATACCAGCCAGTTACAGGGAGGGGCCTCTCCCCTGGCCCCACTTATTTGCTCTGCAGGCAGATTTATCCCAAGGCAGCAAAAAGCACTGCAAAAATGTGTAAAAAGGACTGAGTCTCTTGCTGTGTGGTCAGAAGAGGTTTGAAAAGCCCTGGAAGGAGACAAGCCAAGTTTGCTGTGTCCTAAGGAATGCTTTGCCCCTGGGTCAGGGTGTTAGGCACAAAGGGAGTTTGGTGGTTCTTACAGTGGCACAGCTGCCTGCAGTGGAGCTGTCACACCAACCTTGTAATTCTGTGCCTCTCCTCAATTCCAAAAGAAGTGAGAGGGCCATCATGTAACTTTAAATAACTTCAAAGAGTATTTTCAAGACCTTTTAATAACACAGTAGAATTTATTTAATGCTCCAGTTATAGTGGAGTTACTATCCTAAGAACTCTCCAGATGTGATTGTGCTCTGTGAAGTATCATCCCTCTTATATCGGTGGTGTTATTAGGGAAAAGGCTTGTTCATACACCCCGTGCATTATTGAAATTGCTTTTATAATTCAGGTTCCAGGTAAATCTACCAGGATGGAAGAAAATGATCATTAACTTCCTGATCATAAACAGCAGAAAGCAGTGCAGTTCAGCTTACCTGCCTAGTTCTGTAGAGGTCCATGGAATTACTTTAGTATGTAAATGGAATAGGGTTTGATATCAAGTCTTTAGTAATGTCTTAGAAATGACCAGCTTGGCCAATGCTGTTACGTGGTTTATAGTGTGTTAATGTTCTTGATAGATTAAGTAATGTACAAAATCAGTTCAAATTTGTTTTTACTTCCCAGAGTTTAGAAACCAGAGCTACCATGGTACAGCTGAGTGTGGGCAGCTTTTCACTATCTCATGCCAAGGTGATGTTCCTGCATCTCAGAGCACTGTAGAAGCTGTTGCTTTAGGTTTAGATCAGAGTCCACTTAGATCTGCTCTTTGCTGCCTTGCTCTGCACACAAGCACCCAGGGCTTACTGCAGTTCCCTTCTCCCACCTTGCCATGTCCAGCATTGCAGGGCAGCCTGGGAGATCCTTTCCCAGATCTGTTGTTTCAGGAAGAAGAAAAGAAGACAAGAATAGAATGCCTTTGAAAAAATCCCTGGCAGGCACTGAAAGGCTGTAGCCCTCCCAACAGCACTTGTCACAGGAATTCTGTTGTTTTATTGCTTTTTTTCCTACTTTGTCTCATAGAAGAGATTGTTGCATCTCTTTCCTTCAAGAAATGGAGAGGTCAGCAGACCTGCCCTGGCTTCAGGAGACATCACTGCCAGCTGTGCCAAGGCTGACTGTTGATCCAGCAGTGCTGGAAAGCCTGAAGTGCTGTGGGGATGGACCCAAAGCTTCAGCAGCCTCCCAGGGGCAGGTACAGAGGAGCTGCTGCCAAACAGAGCCCCGGGACACCTTGGCACAGCTTCCTGAAATGTCTTTTATCAGATGCCATCCCTGTTACATTTCCAGTCATTCGATGAGACAGGCCAGAATGGTTTCATTTCAGAAATTTATTTTGGCTGTCCTTCAGCTGCTTGTGATTCGTGGGGCTGTAATTTCATGTGCCTTCTGAGGTTAAACTTTTTAAGTACCACATTGCTGTGATCAGCTCTAAGTGTTGTGATCTGTTGCTTGGGTTTATCTGGAAAATGATAAGGAAAAAGACATCAACTATCTCCCAGCTTCACTGGGATAAGTGTTAATCTTCATTGGAAGCTCATGAATAAATAAATAAATGGTTTTTGATGGTGCTGTGAAGAGCACAGAAGATTACTGGAGCAGTGATCCTAACTCAGAGGGCATTGTCATCTGTCAGTGCTATGTGGTAGATGGGTGTTATCTATTGGGAATTTTGTCAGCCAAGCTTATGCAGGCCATTAAAAAGTCAGGTTTTGCCAAGAGCTGCCAGACAGTAGTCTGGAGGGGAAAAAAATAGTGATTTTATATAGGAGAGAAGCTGTGAAATGTTGTAATTTCCATTATTCACAGAATTTACCAAAAACTGACCTCTCACTACTTTTGGAATTCTTTTCCTGTTATGTGCAGACATGTATCATGAAACAATCTATATGGAAGTATAGGACCTACTTCTCTGACTGGGAACAGCATTGAGACCTATATTTGAAACACATTTCCCCCTCAAAAAAAGTGCCTAAAACCTCCAGTTTCTAAGTGTTTTCTCTTCATTTGCATTTGTGCAAATTCTGGCTGGAGGGGAGTTAATTTACAGAAGAGTTAGAAATGAAGGTATGATCATGTTTGTATAAAGATTATTGAAGATGATGTAATTCAATAACAGGGCAAGTGTTCTTAATGCGCATTGCTGGGGATTTGTATTTTGGAGGTTGCAGTGGAAACTGCTGGGAAAAAATACCTGTAATTGATAAACGGGGTTGCCAAGTTGACAGAGAATACATAAGAATCACTACATTAACAGAGACAAGATAAACTTTTTATTAGTAGAACAAAGTATCATTTGATTGTATGTTTGGCTCCATCATTAGGATCTTTCTATTTCCAAAGATGTATTTAAATTCTTTACTCCATTGCTAAAATGTCTTGTCACTTGATAGCTCTCAAGGTCAACATGACCTTTCCTATCAGGCCTAATTCTTTATTCATAGCCAAGCAGTCAAAGATTGAATTATAAATGCATTAAGCTCATTGGGTGAACGTTAAAGTGAACGAAGGACTATATTGAAGAGAAAAACTCCAATTATCACTGTACAAAAGAGCTCTTTGTTTATGATTCCGTGGGGTTTTGCTGTCCTTGTTTATGTCCTCATTAAAAAGCTTTCTGGTCACTTACGTTCCAGGTGTTACAATAAATGGCTCTTCTGGCTGATTATAAAAGCCTTGATTGGTTTTGTAGGACCTGAATGAGTGACTTTGTTCCTCTTCAGCTTCTCCAGCCACCAAAGGTATTGGATTTGGTGTAGCCTCAGCAGCAGCTTCCCTTGCTGCCACAGGATTCTGTAGCCTCCGATGGATTCCATTTCCTGAAGAATGGGAAGAAGGAAAAGAAACCAGGGGGAAAGGGAAGTTCACTGGGAGGTGCCCAAAAAGAGAAGAACAGATTGTGTGGGCTGGGTGTGGTCTGCTGCTCTGTCAAGGTGTCTTGTGAGAAGGGATCAGCAGGAGACAAGATAAATTATGTGGGAGAGCTGAATCAGAGTGGAACAAGGTTCTTTGGAAAAGTCTGAGATGTTTTAGAGTGGCCCACGGCGAAACACATAAATTTTTTATTGTTATTATTATTAGTTTGGACATGGAATGCCTGGAAATGGGAGAACAGCTTCATAGCACGTTGTCCCTTGATAGAGCAGGTTCGTTACAGGGCTTGATGCTTTTGTACCCCCTCTGTCCACCTTTGTCAGTGTCAGGCTGAGAAAGCAGAGCTGTGCTGCACAGGGACAGAGGGGAGGGAATAAGAATGTTCCCTTTCCTTACCCAATTTGCTGCCTTCAAACATTGCGTTTTGAAAGCTGAGAAAAATACCATTTAATAGTTTTTGCTTTCCTGCACATTTCCCAAAACACTTGTGATTCTCTTGCAGCTGAAATAAGGTTGATAGTGTGGAGAAGGGTAAAATGGAAGTGTTTTATTATAGCTGCTTCTTTTACTAGATTGTGGAGTAGAAAAACCACAGCGAGAGCAACTGAAAGGCTAACTGAAATTTATGTTTGTTCTTGGCCTGGCACTATTTACAGGAGAAGTTGTGATATTCCTTTCTGAACATTCTGGTAACTATTACCATGAAGGATCATAGACCTCAATTAATATTTGCAAATTCCTGCTTGCAAGCAAAAATAGCCAGAAGTTATTACTGTCCTCGAAAAACAAGGTTATTGACGTCAATAAAATATATAATAACATTATCCGGGAGAAATATAGCGTCCCACAGGCAGAATGTCAGTGGTGTGAGAGGGAACCACAGATGAATGTCTCGGTCTGTGTGTTAAACAGCCTTAGTGCATGTGCACACACCACATTAATTGTTGTAATGATTGTTACGGCTTGAAAACTTTTTGGTCTTGATGGCCAGATTTTAATGGTTAGGTGTCTGTAAATTTACTGACTTCTCTGCAATTTTATGGGAGACCTGGGCTGCTTTTACACCCATTCTGCTCAAACACAGCCTCGGCAGGGGAGCTGCCCAGGACTTGCTGAGGGACTTCTGCAGTTCTCTCCCACTGACATTCTATGCCAAAACCGGAGTTTTAACAGTTATACGAGGGCAAACATTCCCTGAGTCCTATGAGGAATTGATAAAATATGCTTTTAAAACGTGAGAGTGAAAAGGTGGTAGAGACTACTGTTGTGATAGCTGAAGTCTTAAGATGTTGGTTTGCACCTGTGTCTTATTTGATGGGTTGGTGCCTTTTTTTCCCCTCATTTTTATTTTCCATTTTCAGTATGGCTGGCACTGCTGTATTTTTACACAACTTGAAGCATTTCTTTTCATTTTATATTTGTTAAATTGTGATGGTTTATGTACCCTGAGAGCTTAACTCCATCGTGTACATCACAAGGATTTCTTACATTGGTCATTGGATCTGTTGGGATTTTGTGGCACAGACTTTTACACTTGGCAAGTTCTCCTTTTTTTTCTTTTTTTTTTTTCTTTTCTTTTTTTTTTTTTTTTTTTTTTTTTTTTTTTTTTTTTTTTTTAGGGGGACAACTGTAAGTGAATTGATGTTTAGTGCTAACAGGTGTATAATAGCCTTTTCCTTTGTTCTTTTCCTTATTTTATTTCCATCATTGCCTGCGTTTTAATGGCCATACATCTCACAAAGTAGATTTAAGCTCTTAATTCCAGCTGTTACACATATATGGAGCTGTACATTATATTGTCAGCCTGAAAATAGTGCTATGCCTATTCAAGGTGCAGGACTATAAAGTGCCCATCACTACAGTGATAAATTGCAGGGTCAGTCATGCTGCTTTCTTCAGGATATCAAGTTGAAAAATAAGGAAAAGGACAACTGAGCCTCTGCTGACATGCAGGCACTGATGTGTATTTATCCTAGGGACACATTTTGGAGATTTTCGTGGCTTAACCTCGAGGGATTGTTCTCCACACACCCCAAAGCACCTGTCTTGAGTGCCATCTTCATCCTTTCAAGGCTGGAAGTTTCACAGCCACCTGAGCAGCACAAATTGATAACATGAGATCCTTTAAATATTTTTCTGCTTTTCTGGACAAAATCCACAAAGAAAAGGAAAACCTGTCTGTGGCTATGGAGAAGGCACAGCCACTGCCAAAATGTAGCAGGAACCAGAGAATTCGGTAATTCAGTTTGGTGTCATGGGAGCATCTTTAGCCTTGTGGTATTTGGCAGACCAATGGCAAGAGATGTTTCAAAGAGGAATTCTTGTTTCACTTACCAACAACACTTTCTCTCCTATTTAAAAACACATCACATGCAGCATTTTGTTGCTAGGTGCCTGCTTGGCCGAGTGCTGGTTTCTAAGCATGCTTTTATATTTAACTAACCCCTGCACAGCTTGCAAGGCATTTTGCCCCTGAGAATTCTAATTTTCCCTTCAGCATTTTCTGTATTTTTGGGCAAGGAAAATTCCTTCTTTCTCTTCATAAATTTAATCAAGATAATGTCTCCCAGCTAAATATAGGAGATTTACATCTCCTCCTTGGAACTAGAGAAATTGTGTGCAAAAGTAGTACAGCTGGACTGGGGCTGCTGTCAGAAAATGTTGTGGAAAGAAAACCAAATTAAGCATTATTTAGTTTGAGCTCTGTAATTTTCAGTTTTGCATCACTTGAAGAACTTTAAAAAAAAAAAGTGTAGAGAATTTATCGCTTTTTGCTTGTGATTGATGCAAACAAATTCCACAGAGATTCAAGGGACAACAGTGGTAACAGAGAACACAAAAGTCTGCGTTTCCAAGAGCAGAGACCATGCACCTTTCAGTTGATTTAAAATAAGCAGGAGGAGATTAAAAGTTCCTTTAAGTTGTTTAACCAAGCTCCCTAAGAGGGTTCTCCCTTCAGGGAGCTGGGGCTGTCTCTGCCAGCACAGAGCATTGGAGCTGAGATCCCGTGGGAGGGAAATGCCCGTGGATTGTTCACAGGGATGGAGAGCTCCCTGCCAGGGACAGCCTGACTCCTTCTGGGGCACTCTGATTTGGGGAGGAATATCATATTTCCCGTTGCTTTGCTTCCTTGCTGCTTTTTTTTTTTTTTTATCAGAGGGGAAGGATGTTGCCTGAATTACACATAAAGACATGCCACTTACTCTGGAACAGCAGCAATTGAGAGCTATAAACCCACCATCCACGCCTACCAATTTTTCTTACAGAGGTTGAAGAAAAAGCAAAATTGAGGACAAAATGTTGGCATAACACTCTGAAGCTTTTGAAGTTGTTCTATCAGCTTGTGTGACACATTAACCAAAATTCTTTGGGTACTTCTGGGCTTTAGGGGTTGCCCTTAGAGAGTATCTGCAGCACTCAGTGGATCAGATTATATTGCCAGTGTAATCAGAGAAAGCTCTTCACACCTGGTATTATACTAACAAGGGCATTTTATTGCTTTCCTGGAAAGGAAAGAATATTTTAACAATGCAGAGGAAAATTTAGGGGCTGAGGTTTCCTATTTGGAATTACCATGAAAAGTTGGTTTCATTTCCCCCAGCAGCACCAATAAAATCAGAATGAAAAGTCAATTGCTTTCACTGAAGCAGCAGAAGTCTGAGTAAATCGTTTTGCTAAAATTCTACTAAAATAATTTCAAATAAACCCAGATATTTACTTTCTGGAGTTCGTTGTAGCGAATTTCTCATTGAGGGATAAAAAGTGGTGCTAGTTCTGCAGCGGGGGATGAATCTGCCTGACTTGCAGTGTGATGTGCTCTGGAAATCATCGCAGAGTGTCCCCAGTTATAAATACTGCAGGCAGCTAATTCTTGTTCATTTCTGTGATTTGTAGCTGATGCTGGAACAGAAACTGCCCTTTCCTCGCTCTGGTCCAGATCGGATCAAACTGTAGTAGCTGCATAATTAAATGTGAGCCTGTGTTTACATGGAATTTACCTTTGCCTCCGTCTCCCCTGGTTTTGGTACAGCATGGAAAGCTGGGGGTGATTCTCTGGTCTCAGTACAGTGCTTTCCCTGATGTTTATGGAGATATATTGATTTAAACTAGCTCAGAATGTTCTTCTGAGATCAGCTTCTTGCATTTGTCATTGAAAGTTCATGCTCAGCCTCCATCTCCTATGATAATATTTTTTAAACTTTGACTCTTTCTGATGATGAAGTTACAAGATATGCTGTGTGATTTCTAAAGGCTGTAGCTCACTGACATTTACATACTGCTCTGGGAGAGAAATCTGCTGAATGGGATATATATTGCAATTATTGTGGTCCTTTTAGTCTCATCTTCTCTTTTTTGCTCCTCTGCTTTTTTCTTTTCCTCCTCTTTTCCTCCTCCTTTCCTCTTCTTTTTCTCCTCTTTTTCTCTTCTTTTCCTCTCCTTTTCCCCTCTTTTTTATCTCTTTTTTCCCAATCCATCCCCTCCTTTACCCTCCTGTTCCCCCCTTTTTTCCCTGCTTTTTCCCTCCCTTTTCTCTTCTCTCCTTTTTCTCTCCCCTTTCTCTGCCCTTTCTCCCCTTTCTCTCCCCTTCCTCTCCCTTTCACTCTCCCTTTCCTCTCCCCTTCCTCTCCCCTTCCTCTCCCTTTCCTCTCCCTTTCCTCTCCCCTTCCTCTCCCTTTCTCTCTCCCTTTCTCTCTCCTTTTACCCTCTCTTTTTTTCTTCTTTTTTCCCCTCTTTTTTTCTTTTCTTTTTCTCTTTCTTTTCATTTTACTCTTCAGTCTTGTTACTCTTATATTTTTGGGTATGACCATACCTCTGTTCCATTTCCCTTGTTTACAATCAGAAATTGTGTCTGCATGGAATCAAAAGTGAAACCTGGGCCTCACTGATGGCAGCAGCAGCATTTTGTTGGCATAAGCAGGACTGGGATTTTACCTCACAGGCCACTCATTGCCTTTTTATTTGACCAGCCACTGTCAGAACATTTTAGGGCTTTATTAGCTAAGCCAAAATCTGTGTGAAATACACAGTCAACATGAATGAGGAGTTCAGGAAGAAGAGAAGGCCACCTTTTTAAAATGCTGCAACTTTTATAATGTGAATGAATTTTCTTTATTGGGACACTAATTATAACAGATCCTTTCTTCCCTGTCCACTGTTGAGAAGGACAGGATTTTTTTCAGGTTTTAACAGAAGTAAAGCCTCAAGCTCTCTGACCAGTGTTACCATCTAGAAATTTTTTGAGGCTGGGAATATTTGGGAAGTCTGGAAGCTCCCAGGTGCTGCTCCAAAGCTTGTGGTGCTTGTACATCTCCACAGCTGTGGTGGGGCTGGCCTCAGCCGTGGGCCTTCACTTACTGCAGACTGGACAAAGGCCACTTTTGCAAAAGACATTAAAAGATTCTTGCCTGTAATTTCTCCTGAAAGTCTGCAACGTGTCTTGGAACGCCAAGGCCTGCAGGTCTGGAGCCTTTCCTCATGTCAGAGTCCCCGTTCTTTCTAAGGTTAAAACAGCATTTTTGGAAAGCCAGATAAAGCTTTGCATGGGCCCACACTTCAGTTGGGAAACTGGAGCCAAGTCCCTCAGCAATATAAACATTAAGATGGACTCAGCCAAGTTCCCTTTTAGGAGGAGAATATTTGGCTGATTCCTCTGTGTTTTCCAAGGCCCGAGCTGCTGGGATTAACTCATGTTGTGATTTTGTGCCTTGGCCCTCGCTCAACTCCTGCTCGTGCATGGAAACACTGGAGTGGGAAGGGCAAAGCCTGGGATAACCTGTGCAAAAGTGGATTGTTTGCTTCATTCTGGAGTTCTCTGGGCACACCATCCTGGTTCGCTGTGCACCATGGATATAGGCACCTTCACTGGATTTAAGCTAATTCTAGGAAAGGCCACTGGAGTTTAGGTATTAGCAAGAACAAATGGATGTTCAGAGAGAACTGTGCCCCAGGCAAATGGTGCTGCTTCATCCTCACCCAGTCCTGACCAGAGCCTTCCAAATACCCGGAGCAGGCATGAGGAAAAGTCTTTCATTTTCTGGAAAGGAACAAGGCTGGAGTTTTCTTCATTTTCCCTCATTGCTTTGTGTGTTTCCTCAGGGCTTTTTTGGTTTCCCTTTGGGAGCTTCATAGCAGCTTTTTGGGTCAAGCAGTGCAGCACTACTACATAGGCAAACTTCACAAGAAAGACTGTGTAATACTTGAGGATGTGTTAGCTTGGCAAAAGTGCATATAAACCCTAATTTCTCAGTTACCTACTGCATTACTACATAAATAATGCAGGATTCTTTCTGGCTTGCATCACTCTTACTTATTTAAACTGGGGAGATTTGGGGGTGAGAGTAACAGTGATAGGAAAGATTCATCACCATTGGTTACTGCAGTACATTGGTACAGCATTAGAATTTCATTTCTCCTATTTCCCAAGACTCAGCTCTTCCTGACATTTATACCTGTACTAACTATTTGGAATGTATTAGGAAGAATGAAATTTTACATTTTAGTCTGCTTGGGCAGAGCAAAGAGAAAGCATCATTTGTTACCTTAAAACAGTGCTCAGTTTTAAGTCACTGCAAGAGCTGTTTTCACATGTGAAGTAAAGCCAAGATGATTTTCAGGCTCTTATTTCTATTCTGATCCTGCCTGCTGCAGGCAGCAGATACAGAAACTGCTCCTGTTCACTCTGCTTTAAGAGCACCATATTTGAAACATCACAAACTGACACTGTGTGATGTGTGGTTCAGCATGGGGGCTTCACCCTCAACCCACGAATAGAAACCTTTCTATTGCATGACATGCTCATGAGGCTTTTGTGTCTGTCTGCAAACAGACAAAAATAAAGCATACAACTCCATGTTTCGAGGGAGGGAGGTGTCCTTCCAATTGTAATGGAAAAATACTGTTTGTTGTGCCCAGGTGTAGGCAAACATATCTCAAAGTTTATTAGACATAATGTCCATGACTGATTCATATGCATGGTTCTATCTCTTTGTCTTATTTCAGTTCTGTTGCCCAGAGATTGTTTCCACAATCCTTTTAGTGACAACCCCAAATTGCAGATCTGATAGGATCATTGTTTAGTATGTTGCTGCACATTTTCTTGAGGAGTCAAAGCAGTGCTCACATAATTTTTTTTGCAGTGCTGTGTAAAATGTGAGAGCTGATACAGGCTTTGAAGGATAACCTGGTTTTAGTGAGACTTGATTTGGCTCAGTCCATAAGGAAACAGAAACCCCATCTACAGCAGCACTGGCACAAGGCTGAGATTTCAGCTCTCTTTAAAAAGCAGATTCTGCTGAATCTGTCCCACAGCTGCTTGTGCAGTTTTCAGTCCAGTAAGGCTCAGACATTTCCATAAAAATACTCTGTACACAGCAGTGTGGTTCAGTTGGGTGGTGGAGAGCTCAGCTTGCATATTCAGCAAGATTGCTCAGGATTAAATACATTTTATTCTCTTAAATTAGATGGACATAACACTTGCTACAAGAACCTTCATCAAAATCAATAAATCATGCATTGTGTTTTTAAGCCAAATGCTGCTGTGTTCACAGCATGCTTCCTTCTTCCTCCCCCTGAGATGTTAAGCCATTAAAAGAGTCCAAGATGTGTTTGCTTGTATTCCTGGAGACTTTTTAATGCTTTTCTGTGTATGCCATCATGTCACTGCAGGCAAGTAATCAATTGCAAGATTAACACCTGGAAAGTGTATTAGTATTTCTTACTTGTCTGGCCAGCAGGATTACTGTCAAAAGGGCCCAGCACTGTTACATGCCTGGAGAGCTGTCACATGCTGCTGTAGATGCACCCGTGACTCCCCAGCTGTTTAAAGAGCACGTGGAGAGTTAGAGAGACTTGGATGGTCCTGACGAGCTGCTGAGATACAAACCCAAACTACAGCCATATACTCGGGTGCCTTCATCGTTATGTCTGCCTGATGTACCATGGTCCTGATCTGCAGGAGAAGAGTTAGAGAGGATTGGGAAAGTGGGGTGCAAGGAGAAATGATATGAGGGGATGGCCAGTGACTCTGCACCTGTTTGCCTGTAGCCTCCTCAGTGGGGTGGTGATGATGTGCTCCAACCCAGAACCCTCGGAGAGCATGCAGAGCACCTGAACTGAGGCATCAAACACCACCAAAAAAAATGGAAAAGGCAAGAGATTAGGAACCCGTTCTGCTTGGTTTTCTTCAAAGCTTGTGCCCCAGAAAAACAATATGTCATTTTTCTGTTGTCCTCATGGTCCCTTTTCTGTGCACAGTGTGTCTTCAGCAGAAAAATTGCTGTCACAGTGACACACTGACCCAGTTTAGCCTCAGGCCCTTTTTTATGTGGGGTAGGGGAAAGAACAGACTGTGTGTGCTTGTGACAGTACTTTGTGATAGAGGGGACTAGGTCTCAGTCTTTTTGCATGCAATCCTCGCTGAGAAGGGTATCCTTAAAAATGTTAAATATATGCAACAGGATCTTGTTAATCACGGATCGGAATTTTCTGTCATTCCTCTAAGGTTTTGGAGGCCTTTTATTGTCTCCTGAAAGTCTTGTGCACAGTTATTTGATCACTGTACACCCTCGCTGGGTTGTTTTTGCCCAGTGTAAAGATATTTCTGTTTTTCTAACAGATGACACCTGGGTGAAGACTCGTCTAGACACTCCTTAAAATCTTGTCTTAAGTAAATGGCTTTTCAGCTTGAAGCAAAATCTCAGTGGAGACCCAGCTGCTTGTAGACTGAGTGTATATTGGCCCCTCAAAACAAACTGCCCTTTACTGTGGAAGAGATTAAACATGTGGAAAACAGATTTTTTCTCATCTTCACTTGACTATGATCCTATATCAATCACCATGTATTAATTAGCTGTGTAAAGATTGCTCCTTTAATTGCAGGTGTTTATTCTGGGTTGTCTTTGTTCATGATTTATTCTAGAAATCAGTAAATCAGGTATTTCATTCACTCCTTGACTTGGGTGAGGTAAACCCAGGAAATGGTCTGAGAGGAAATCTGTTAATATTTAAAAATTAATTCCTCAAAAGCGTAGGAAAGGTAGAACTAAGGCTGGCTGTGATATCCAGGCACATAGGAGAGGTGGGAGGAGATGGACTCTGTATGTTCTACCCCTTGCCCTGCCAGTGTGAATCCTTTTAAATTGTTCCACAGGAAAGGAAACCTCAAGAAACAGCATTGCTAAAATTACCTGCACCTCATTAGTAAGTGCAGACTCCATCTTGCAAAGCTCTGGCTTTGCTGGAAAAGATGTTCACAGAAAGGGCTGGAAGTGAATCCCAGCAAGGTAGGCCAAGACTAAAATCCCAAGCCTTAGCTGACAAACGGATTGGGTTTGAAATGATGACACCAATGGGATATTCTCAAGAGGGTCCCCACACACAGTAAATTTGAGTTCAGATTTGCTTGGGAAGGAGAAAGTTGTGCTCAGGAGAGCTCGGGCACCTTTTCTACAACGTGGTACCTTCCTCCTCCCTCGGTTCCCATGACGCCTCCTCACTCTGACAGACAAAACCTTTGTTGACGTTCAGGCTCACAAAATCTCCCACTCCCTTTAAAATTAGAAGATTGTTACCTCAATAGGAGAAAAGCCAAGTCTGTTAAAGCAGCAGCAGCACAAGATACCTGTGAAGTTCCTGGTTTCATGCTTGGGTGCAGGTTCTTGGTACATCCTGCCACTCCAGAGGGAATCAGTGCTCCTTTGTCAGACATTCCTGGCATAAGATCGATCCTCTGAAGGTCGTAGCATTTTTAGAGAAGCATAAATGAATTGCTGAACTGACAGGCCCTTCCACAGTTTAGTGTATGACTTTCAGGAAGAGAAAAAATCGGCCATAAAGGAAAGATCTTTCATGTCCATCCAATTCCCTGATTCAGATCCCTTAGAAAGGTGTCAAAGCAATTGTCTAACAAGACAATGCCTAACAAATGTCTAAAAAGATAATTCTAAGCCACATATTTGGTTTATTGTGTATATGTGTGTACATATATATGCACATATATGTGTGTGTGAAGAGTTTTAACTGGTTTTTAATCCACCATAACATTTGCTTGACTCTAGAGAAATCATACAGGTGTTGTATTTGGGCCATTCCTCTTCCTCTTCCTCATTGTCTTTCTGGATTTCCTTGTTCTTTCATTCCATGATTCTTTCTTCCCTTGGTGTGTTTCTGTGGGAGCAGTGGAAGGACAATGCAGCACAAGTTGTCAGCGACCTGCCAGGTTGTTTATCCTGTTTCCTTCAGGTTGTGTCATGGGTTATTTTCACGTTTGGCTCTGTCATGCCAATAAACATCTGCAGATCACAATGGTGTTTATTCAGAAAAGAAGCCAAAGGTCTCAGACTTAGAACATGAGTAAATGCAAGGTCAGTGATCTTGTGCTGAGCCACTGCTTTCAAATTCCTATGAATTATTCTGGATTTTTTCCTACTTCGGTTGGCTTCAAATATCTTTTTGAACTTATCTATTCATCAGCATCAAATCAAAAGCTTGGCAGCTATTTCTTGATTAAATAATTATTCCCAAACTAATAAACATCACAGCAGGATTTAATTAATATATGTCAGTCATGTGGCTTTTTTTTTCCCCTCTCTTTTCTTCGTTCCTAAAAATACCATGTTCTGAGATTAGTATCTGCAGAATAAAGGTGTGGGCTTTTTTCTGCAGTGAGCTGTGGGAAAGACAATTAAGGAGTCTCTTGATTGCATCCACTTCTCCTTCTGTTTAGGCATGGATGTCTCATTTTTGAAGGTTTCCTGCTAGAAAAAGTGCAAAAATCTCACTGGAAAACCTCCTTGCCCCTGTAGGACTATTGTTATTGTAATAAAATCAACTCTGCTGCAACTTTATCTTTTATGAAAAATCTTCCACTAACAACTTAACCACCTCCCTGACCAGAACCCATGAAGAGATTGAGGCAGTGTTGGGGATAAAACTTTATAATTTAGAAATATTAAACCCCAAAGTGTTGCCCAGGACTGTGTGTTTTGTGTTATGCATTCGAAGCATCTGAACACCTCTGGATGTACTGCCTAAGGATATTAAGTGTGATGAAGAGACATTGATATCTTTGACCCTAGATGAGATAGAAACAATTAAGAAACATAATTGCTTGCTTTTGTATTTAGTTCTTCTTTTGCTGTTGTTGGTAATGAATCTCTATATGCACAAGCTTCAAATTAACTTCAGCTACTGAGTGAAAAGTGTGTTTTAATGTGAAAAACCAGACAAAACTCCTTAAATTAGTCTAACAAAATAAAACAGCCTTTTAAATTAATGGGTTCAATGTCGTTTTCCTACTTAGCAACCTGGTAGTTTTAGCATGTTCCTCGTGTTCACACTTCACAGAGACTTACGGGGCAATATACAGAAATCAGGCTGTAAAATGAGCAAGCAGTCACAGTCCCTCAAGTGGATCTCACTGCCTGACCTTGATGAAATGAGTATTTCTAATGTGCTGAAGGGATGGATAATTATTACCATATTTTGCAAGAAGCGCGGTCTGCTTTGAAGTTGGCAGAATCTTTTCCTGGGGACTTTGTAGGATTAGACTTTCTACATGAGCAAAATTGCTTCCTTTAAGGAATGTATTTCTAGATGGAGCGATACTTGGCTTGTGCATACTGAGATGCAGAATGAATTCAAACAGCCATGAGATATAATGAGAAGTGATATTATTCATAACCTCATCAAGAACTGCATCCATGGAGATTATGGAACGACCTCATCTTTTATTCGGACCGTGTCACACATTTTGCCTTCAACCGGGGCCCCGGTGAAACACTGGCTGAGCTGATTAATTTATTTTCAATTTACAGGAAGACTTCCATGCCTGTAAATATTTTTAGGTACATGCATAACTTTGCACTTAAGTAATCCCTTTGAAGAGAATTGGAGAAATTATTGGTTCATTTTTTCCAGGACAGAGTATTCATAAAGGTTTTGGAGTTTAATCTTACCGTATGGCTTCTTTGGTTGCTGAGTCCTGCTTGCACTGCATCCTTTGTTCCAGTGGTTTTACAGGTCTAATCTTTGAAGGAAGAGAATATTCTTTAGCATTCTGTGTATAGTTCAATTTATATAAATGATCTGTTTTGATACTTGCTCTTTTTGTATTAATTGACTACTTAATTAATAGTAAATATTCAGAAAACATTAAATTTCTTTCCACGAAGAAAGTAATCCCAGGATTTTAAGAAGACTGAGTTTCCTACCTCCTGTTGAATATGCATTTCCAAGTGTGCTGGATGGTTGACTGATGTGTTTTTAAATGAATACATATGCTTTATGACAATTAGAACAAAAATTTGTCAAACAAGGAGGGCAGTGAGAAAATCCCTGTGTTTGTGGCAAGAAATTCCTGCCAACCTTAGTGAGGTGCTGAAATGCCGGGAGAGCATCTGGGCTGCAGTGATGTGCGCCTTGGGATGAGGAGAGACCTCGGTGCCTTCCCCTGTGGAGGGAGGATTTCTCAGGCAGCTCTGGAGCAGCCCAGCTCCAGGGAAGGCATTCCCTGCCTCGGATGTCCCTCAAGGGTTTATGAGGTCAGTGGTCAGGATAGCTGCAAGTTCCACTCTGGAGGCTGGGGAGACCTTTGGGATGTATCTGAGGGGGTTTTTACTTGCAGGGCCACAAAGGAGAGGCTGTGCCTGAATTTACAGCCTGGGATTCTCAGCCAGCTGGGCCTGTGTGGCTGTAACTCACAGCTGGAAAGCCAGGAGCCTTTAGGAAGCCTGAAGTGAGGCGTGAGTGCAGACACAGGGGAATGGTGCTGTGGCTGTGAGGCCACAAGGAGTGAAGCATTCAGCACTCCGTGCCCCCCAGCCCCAGGGAGGGGCTGCAGCTCCTGGGCAGGGCCCAGCCACTGCCCTGGGTGTGGATTGCCAGGCAGGGCTGCACACAGAGCTGGGAGTATGAATGAGCTGCTTCTCAGGAGGCAACATCTGAAGAGGCTGAGGTCTTATTTAACCCCAATCCTTCCTCCCAGGAGAGGATAAACTCCACCCTGCCGAATGCAGCATTGTTCTCCTCATGGCCAAGCTTTCTGGAAACCCCCACAGGATAGCTAGGCTAAGCTGAGGGCTGGGGACATGTGTAAGCCTATTGTTCCTAGTCTGAATTCCTTGATAAAATGTCTCTCTTGGGTTTGCCATACACAATTCTCAGCACCATTTCGCTCGCAGAGGATGGGCTGAATTTCCCAAGCTCTTGAAGCTCTTTGCAGCTTGATTCTGGGATGATTTTTACAAGCAAATAGAAACGTTTGTACTGGCAGAGAAGCCCAGGATCTGACAGCACATCTTGTCTCCCAAGATTGTAGCTCTTGACTTGCTGATCAAATGAGTTTACCTAGGTGTAAGTTTGGATATTGTTCTGCATTTTCCCTGTAGTGGTGTGGGTGACTCTATATTCAGTACCAGCCATTGCTGCTCAGTGTTAGGGAAAGTCCAGCCTGATTCTCAGGAAAATGTGTGGCACTGTTTTTCCTTTTTGCTGTGACCACTTTACTACATAATATTAGACAAAATTCTCCAGGGTGTGGTGTGTTAAAGCAGCATGAAACCCATTGACTCGCTCTCTTCAGAAAGTATAAAAATAGAGACAGCTCTGCAAGTAGAGCACTTTCCCCAGAGTAGAAATGGATGAAATATGAGGGACCTACACTGCAGAGTGTTTTGGACAGCCTTTAATGACCAGCAGTCATTCTTGTGCTAATCTGTCCCTCTCTAGGAATATTTCCAGTTACTCTTGAATTGCGCAAATTGGTTTTATTTTGTTCCCTCTGTTGTCAGGCTGTTGCTTAATATCAGCTGGCAGGTGAGAGCTCTCAAGGCTGGGAGGCAGCAGAAATGAATATTCCACTGGGAAGGGAGACAGATGTGTGATCGCTGCATCAAGTTAAGGAGGGCTGGGGAAGGTGTCATTTATCAAACACCATTAACTTTGCAAGTACTTTCTGCTCCACAGATGAATCTGGACGTTTTCATTACATAGAAGACAATGAATTGGGTCGGCTGCATAATATAAAACATTTGGGAATACTTAAAAACATTATCTGACAAAAGTCTTTTCCAAAAAAACCCCAAAACCAAACCAGATCCAAAGAGCATTTGTATAAGGTATTCTTCATTAAAACAAATAACATTTGTCTCTGTTCAGAGCCAGAGGAGAGAGCACTTTATTTCGTCTTTGCTGATGGGGATTGTCTACTTTTCCCTGCTTACAACTCTGCTGTAAAATTATGTCTTTTCTTTCAAAATTGACGTCATTGCAATAGGTTGTCCAAAAAAGTAGTTGGAAAGCTTTCTCTGCTCAAAGCCACACTGTGAGTAAAATATGAAAGGACTGCTTTTTTATATAACTTCTACTTACTAGTGTATTAAGCATGTAAATTTTAGCATTAAGCATTTTTGTTGTACTTTATTATCATAGAACTCACAGATTGTTATCTGGGAATAAAAGAATAGATAGAAAACCTTAAGTTTAAGACATCCTGTGGGGATGTTGGGCAGGTCATAGTAATGGCACAGTTTGCACTCTCTGCAGTTTGTGCATTTTAGTATCAATGTGCACCTGCAATTTTTATTTTACAAAATGATTGTGAAGGCAAGATTGCTACACCCCATTTACAGAGGTGCCTGTGGCAGTGAGTGGATGTGGTTAAGTGTCCCTGCTGGGAACATGAGCATCAAGAACTCACTTTATATTCAGCTATGAAGCGTGGCTTTTCTTGATTTTAATGTTTGATGGCACAGACTGAAATAGATGTGTTATATAATGCTAAAATAGGAGAGAAAGTTGAAGCAGAGTTGAGAATCCAGCCACCCCCACAACGTAGGTGTCTGTGAGTCTGGGGTTGCATCTGAATCAGATGATCAGAGTCTGAAGTTTTCCAAAATGTCAGAAATCCCAGTACCAAAATTAAATGTAGACACATAAAGGGACTAAGCTGAACATATGGGGGAGATGTGACCCTGGAAACTTTATTCCAGCTTCTGCTCCATTTAGAGCTTGGAGAGTAGATCTGTAAAGGTATCTGTAAAGTGGTGAAAGGAGGAGGTGCTTGTAGGAATCCCAGTGGGCACCTGTGGGCAGATACAGACTTTAGTAAAGTCGCCAAAAGCCCTTTTAGAAAATGTTTATTATTTCTCTTATAAATTAGAAAGAAGCTTCTGTATATGAAGCCTGTACCTGATCTGTCAGGTGAATTTTAGTGCATGAACCCACCTCAATTTAAAAGAACAATAGCAAAATGTGGTAAATAAAAGTAGCTGATAAAAAGGTGGTTACAAAGCCAAGATTCATTCTTGTGGTTGGGTCTTGCTTGAGGTGTGGTTTGGTTTTCTCCAGGCTGCTCTTTTTCTGTCTCTTAATTGATATCCCACTTTCATTAACTCATGGAAATGCAAATACATGTTACATAGGATGAAGATGTTTCACCAAGAAGATTAATTAATTTCCAAGGCAGCCAATTAATAGCACTAAGTACGAGTACAGCGAGCAAGAGATGGTTTTTGTGTGGGATTAAACTGCAGCACTGTATCCAGAGTGGGACACAAGGATGCAAAACCTGTATCCACGTACACAGACACCTGCAGAGCAGAGATGGACACCACTGCTGCTCAGAGAAAACATACATGAGAAAACTCACTAAGGCAGATCCATCTTGCAAAAAGAAATCACACTGCTTTGGTGTTGCATTTCATCTGCTTTTGGCTTCAGCCACAATTTTCTTCATAAAAGTAAAATTCTGTTAAATGTTACCGTGTCTGCCTGACTGATGAAATGGTGCAATTCCCTGCCCTGGAGCTGTTCCCACTCTGCTCTTCTGGAAGTAGTAGCCACCTCCTCCTGTTCCCTGAATGTCCGATCCTGAATATTTCGTTAAGCCAGTCTTTCAGGTCTTGATCTCTGGGCTCTGCGGGCACTGAGGTTGCACGGCTGGCAGTCAGCGCTCTGGGTTTCGTTTAGCACCTGACACAAATTAGGCTCAGGTTTTGGTGCTGTTCCTGCTGGAGAAGGTCTTGCCTCAGTCGAGGCAAGACTTCTTAAATGAGTCCTCAGCTCATTTAAAACGTGCTGATTGCTCTGTGCTGTTCAAGTGGATGCAGGGAGTGAATGTTGCGCCTGAAACGGGGCTGAATTTTCTCCCACTGAAATCTTCATGCGTTGCTGCAGAGCAGTTCCTCCTGAGCTTGATGTGCCGTCATCAGTGGGGTTTGACTTGTCCATAAACTTCAGGAGTGCTTGATATTTATGCTTTTCATAGAACTAAATCTTGAAAAATACTTTATACATCTATGCATCACAATTACACGTCATGAATATAATCTTGTATACCAGAACAAATGAGGAAAAACAAATAGTTTAAAATAATCTGGGTATGCCGAAAGTTCCTTTTGGAGTAAAATCTCATTTTTAGTGTTACAAAACAATTCAGTGTCATTAGCGTATTGTTGTCTATACCTACTTGTGAACTTCCATCAGATATTTATATTGGCTTCATTTGGAGCTGACATTCAGAAGACTTCGCTGATTTACAGCGATGAACCCAGGTAAATAACTGTAATCTGGTTGAATGAAAATCCATTTCTGTAATTAAGTATCACTTTCACTGCGAATTTTGCTCCAAGTTGCAGCGTGGATTCCAGCCTCCTTTTGCTGTCTCTTTCCTTTCCTAGGAAAAGTGTGGAAGGTGCTGTTGCCACGTCTGTCTCCAGCACTGACTGTGTATAGTTATGCTGTAATTTTAATTTCTCTGAGCAGCTCTGGGTGTGCCTTCAAGCTCTGCAGATATGTTTTACAAGATGAAAGCAAAGCGTTTTCATCAGAATGCACCCTGGTAGATGCACAGCACCCTCCAGAGCCTGCCTGCCAGCTTGAAGTGGTAACAATTTGTATAGAAAGCCACACTGTTACAATTTTAAATACTCACGTATGTCCTTCTGTTCCAAGTAAGACTTAGGTTTTGAAAGACACTTGGCAGATTGAATGTTTGCTCCTTAAGCAACTCCTGCTTGGACTCAAACAGCCAGTGCCTTTCTGTAGCCACATCTACATGTGGAACTCGATCTCCATGTGGTTTTCAGCATCCATCCTACTGCTGTGGGCCCAGGGCTGGAGCTGCTGCCTTAGCCCAGTCCTGCTTTGAGGGACTTTGAAATTCAGTGTTTTGTTGATGTGCCTGTTCTTTGTGAAATACATCCCTCTGGTTTATCAGTCCTTCAGGGATCTCTCTTGCTTATCATCCCTGCTCCCATTTCTCTTCCAATCTTAATTAATCTCTGTCAAGCAAAGCCACAAATTACTTGTCAGATCAATGAGTGGATTCCCCCTGCTCTGCCCTGGGCTTTCAGGAAGAAAGGATATCACTTAGCCTGGGTGGATTATCAGAGTGGATTATTGTGGGTTCTGCCACCAAGAATAAGGAGAATCTGATCTGGCAGCTGCAGGTCAGTGCACGCTTTATATTGAGCTGTAGGGAATGAAATCAGCTGCTAAAGACACACTTGAGTTTGGGAGGTAAACAGGAGTCTGCAAAGCAGCTGAGATTCCAAGCTGTGTCCTTTTTTAGGCATTTATAATCAGTTGCACATATTAAGGCTTAGGAAGTAGGTGCTCAGGATATTCAATTTATTAAGATGGAGTTTATTGAATTTCCTCTAGACTCCTTTGGTGATGTAATGTCACTCTTGAGCTTATCACGTGCAGCTGGCTGTGTACGGGGCTCGTGTGTGCAGCAGGGAATAAATGCGGTGGTTTGGCAGTGTTGTTCATGCCTAGAGAAACTCCAAGCAGATGAAGGAGATGCCTAAACATCCAAGGGCCCAAGCACAGTAAATCAGAGCACATAAGAGTGAATACACGAGTGGAGATCTGCAGAGGACATCCAGGAGCTTGGCTTTGTTCGTGTTATTTGCAGCCCTTACAGAAGGGTGACTTGGTTTGCTTGTGTTACTCCAAGATCTTGGTCTGAAAGGATCAAGAGGATTTTGGAAAACTGTGAAAGCTTTGTTGCTGTTGTTGACTTGAATCACTGCAGCATAAATTTGTTGTCCCTGGGGCAGAATTTCTGTGCAGTATCTCTCTGTATTAATTGCTGAAAAGAAAGATTCTTAAGTTACAGGTTATTAATTCTCTTAGGCACTTGCTGCAGGATGGAACTGGAATTTAGCAAGGTGTTGTCTTTGAAGTCTCATAAACGTATTTCAGCTACATTTTATTAATATTTCTCTGTAATTAAAAAGGTAACAGCAGTGAGATCTGAGACTGAGGTTGGTTCAGGTAATTCACCTTTCTGACACAGTGTTTTCATGGCTCTGGTTGGGTTTGAATTTCGTTGCAGATATTTGTAGGATTCTTCCTACTCTTTCCTGGGTTTTATTTACAGAGTCCAAGGATGAACTCGTCAGAGCTGTTTGCTTTGTCCTGTTTGTACTTCTCTGCTTTGCCACACGTGTTTTGGCTTTCTCAAAGTTTTTTTTCCCTGAAAATAAATAAATTCCACACACTTTCTTCATGCTGCCAGTTCCTGAGGATTTCTCATGGATCTCAAACTTCTTGGTAGTTCTAAGCCAGTGTGTTTATTTTATAATACTTTGGGTTGACATTACCACTCTTTGCGGGTTGTCGGAGTTGCTACACCCATTTGTGATTAAAATTGCCTCCACTGACACCAAATATTGCTACTGATGGTTGTTACTGCCTCAGTGTAATCAGACAATATCTCTTTAAGGTCTGTTCGATTCCTCTTCCAGTCTAAAGAAGTTTCTGTTCTCAATCATAAATTCGAGTTGAAATCCCTTTTTTTCCCCCCAAATAAAAGCATAATACACATTTTGGAAGGAATTCAGAGGTTTAAAGATCTGGCAACTTTCAAGGCCAGTTCCTTTCTTAATATTACAAGTTGTATCTCTCAGTGAGGATCTTCCAAAGCACTAATGCTTTAACTAGGCACTGTTTTCCCTGTCAAGCAGCCTTTCAGTAGTTCTGCATGCAGAGCACTTCCACCATTAAGCCTTAATTTCTTTGCTGTCTGTGAGTTGCATAATATTGCAAAAATGCTATTAAATTTCACTACCAATATACTGCCTGAGAAAAGGTTCTTCTGTTTGCAGAAAGCAGTAATAATGTGGTTTTTTCTCTAAATTTTACCTTTTATTTTTAACTTTTTGTCCTTGCACTCAGCTGTCACTTCTTGAGGAGCTGACTCTTTTGTAACCGTGGAGGCAACTGCATCTGAACTGGGATTTGTTCATTGGGAGGGAAGGGAGTCAGAACAGATCATGAACCACTGCAAAAACAAACAAACCTTGTTGTCTCCCTGTGGGAAATCAGCCTCTGTGAAAAATGTCCTTATTGAGGAGGTCTCCCAGAGGGCCGTGCTCGCTGTGTCACCACATCCATGGTTTTGGGAGCCTGGTGAATGGCTGGAGCAGCTACAGCCTGGAGAGAGTTTTGACAGCAGGACCAGGTCCCCAATGGAAAGTCCACTCCCTGCTGATGCTGCTGCTTTACAAATGAAACCCTTTATTTATAGGAATGAATTTGGGAGGGATTCCTTTAACCACCCTCATGAAAAGCTGCTGAGAAGCTGCTTTCAGCTGGATGATCCAGAGCCCTAATCCCTGCAGCCCAGCTCCGAGGCTCTCTCTATCCTGGCATTTGGTTTGCCTATTAAAAAAGCATTTCCCTCCTCAGTCTGTGTGCTGAGGCACAATTGTCACACTGTTTTAGCAGCAAAGTTTACAGAAATAACATTCTAGCGTTTTTATTGCTGTTTCTATTGCTTTAAAGTACCTGATTCGAGACCAGTGGACAGTTTTATTGCCTTCTGTGAGTTTCACATCTGAAGCAGAATGCTTTTATTATTTAATGGATACTGTCGATTTTGGGGAAGCACCTCCCTTTGAATATTGTCCTACTAAAAGAGAACAATCCCTTAAAAAGCCACAAGGCTCTTAACCTAAAGGTCCTTGACCTTTAGGACTTGATGGCTGTGGGCACAGGAGTGCCTGGGAACTTGAGCCATTTGGCAGTGCCATGCCAGGAAAATGCCAGGACCGATCTGAAAGCATGGGAAGCTTCAGGGAGCTCAGGAGCGGGAGATCACCCAGAAGGTTGTTAGCTTTTTGTGCCTTTCTCACCTCAGCTGCAGATGTGGAGTCTGAAGGCACAAAGCTTTTTTCTTTTGGTTGTTCCAGATGTTTGCAGTGCTCCTGTGTGGGTCTCCACCAGGCTGGAGCATCTCCACAATGAACTGACAGCCAAACTGTTGGAAAAAGGTGAGCTGTAAAATGATCCAAGATCCAGGGTTAGTCAGGTGTTACACGGTCATCTCTGATTATTTTTCCTCTGTATTAGTTGTCATTTTACTTACCTAAAGCCTGGACACCCAGCCAGGTTGTGTCTCTTGGCACAGCTCCAGCAGCAGCCATCTCCCTCGGGAAGTGCCTGTCGTGTTCCATTGGCCAAGAGAGGATTTAGACAATGAGTTCAGGCAAAATGCCAAACTTTTCCTTTGGGAAAAGTGTGCTGAGTCGAAGCCACACACTGGATTTTTGTGATGGTTTTTCATGCAATGTCCCAGTTATTATTCCCTTGCTCTTTGGTTCTTCACAACCAAATATTAAGTCAGGCAACTCCACTCTGTCTTTTTGTAGACAGAGTAGGCCTTTCCTTCTCCACTCTCCCCACGAGGCCCAGGACTTCACAGAAAAGGGAAATGTCATCTTAAGTTCCATGGAAAGTTTCCTAAAGTCCATTCAAGCCTCTGCAGTTTGCAAGTAGGGCTGGATGGAAGAGGTGTCTCTCCATGTGCTTTTTGTAGTGGTGGAACAGCACTGGGTGCAATGAAAAGAAATGTTTGCTGGCTGTGTTACCTGGTATGTGCAAGTGTTTGTATTTAATCCAGGTCTCATTTTCTCTCTGGAGCTGCTTAACGTTGAGTTTTGGAGGGCATTTGCTGTAGAAATGTGAGAGTGAAGTGATGTTGGCCCAATGGGGGATGTCTTTTACATCTGGCCTTCTACCTCTGTTAGTTTGTACTGAAACCTCGTCATTATCAAGAGGCTTTTTTGCCTGCTGGGAAGCATCGTAAGTAGGGGTCATTCCCTGTGTGTTTGTGCTATTGACAATATACCTCGTTAGACCACGTTTAGAATTTAAATGAATTAATTTAGTGCAGGCAGCTCCTGTAATTGCAAGGGAGCAGCCCCAGCACTGCTGCTTGTCATACCTGAGGATCAAGACACTGAGAAATGATCTCCCCACACCTTTCCTCTGGTAGCTTTAATTAGCTGGGATTTTACAGCCGGCGCTGAGCTCACAATTAGTAAACCCAGCAGAATGAACAAACAGCTTGGAAATCTGGTGAGGCAGTAAGTGTGAAGCCCTTCATGTATGGGAACATCATGCTGCTGCTAAATCCAGGGACAAAGCCTGGGCTATAACAATCCTTAGGAGGCAATTCCCACAGCCAGTTAAAATGCCAGTGCGTTTGACTGCGTCCTACAGCACGTGCCATTTTATAAGCGTGTGATTGCCAAAATCTGAATTAAGTTGGAATAAAAGTGGGCTTGTGCACTTGGAAAAAGGAGAAATGAAATAATTCCAGTCAGAATTAGAAGTGGTGTCAGGATTGTTACATTGATCTACCATGTACAATTTAAAGTAATTTCTTAAAAATGGGTTATTAAGAGGATATTTGGGAGAGGAAATGTTCTTTTGCATCCCACGAGGAAGTGAAATGATCATCCAGGGACAGAGCCAGTATATAAAGAGTTGCAGGTTATGTCTGGGATTCCTGAATGGATTGGACATGGATTAGACCTGAATACTTTACAGATGCCTCTGGCTGAGAATCTGCCTGATGTATCCAGCGTGGTTTAATAGGAAAGGACTGAAATTATTAACAAGAAAGAAAATAACTGCAGGCTAATAGTGAATCTGATTTTGTTTTTAACGCTGAAGCCACTTCTGGTCTAGATCAGTGTCAGGTTATATCAGGAGCTACTGTGATTCAAACAAGATGAGATTCTTTGATCATGGATGTCCTTGTCATTTAAAATGTGACTAATACAACCGTGGATTAAGGCGTGATTGTGCACTAGGAGTATTGCATGACTTTTTAAAATAAACAAAGCCACTCAAGACATTCTGAATTAATAAAAACTTCCAAAGGGATATTGCAAATGTAAATCCATTTTTGCTCAGATCAAAAACTTCCAGATATTTCATTGGGAGAAAAGTGAGTAATATTATCTATTTTTTTCCTTCTCCATGAAGTTCCTACGAGCCATGAACTGTGGGTTATCCCATGGGGGAAGCACCTTCAGCCAGGACAGGGCTGCCAGGACTGGGGTGTTTTTGGAAGCTCTGGAGGGTGGCAGGTGACAGGGCTGCATTAATGGCAGCAGGTTGTACAGAAACAGCACTTTTGCAAGTCCAAATTTCATCAGGCTTTAGTTTTCCAAGCTGTCAGGAAATTGAGTTTTCTTCTGGGTTTTATTGTTTGTTTGTTTGGGGCTTGTTGTTGTTTTCTTGTGTTTGGGATTTTTTTTTTCAGTGGCAGCAAGACAGCTTTTCAGATAGCAAGGAATTTGTAAGTTGAAAGCTGAGGAAACATCTTAGTTTGGGGCTTTTTTGGCTCCCATGGATCGAAAAGGTGATGATTTTGGTGGGGGTTTTTCAGGGGTTGTTCAGAGCCTGAATTTATGAGATGCTCTCCAGACTTTGAGAAGGAAACACTTGTGATTTCTGCATTGCTTCGTAAACTAGTGATGAGGGTCATCATTGCTAACCATTTCAGAGGGGAAAAATCCCCCAGCCAACAAGAGAACAAAATAGCACAATGTGATTTCCATAGGCTTTCAGGGCGTAACATATTTCTATTCCCTAACAAAAGTGAGATTTTAGATGCCTTGCTTTAATCCTCATCTTTTTTTCCCCATTTCTCTTTTGCCTCAGGAATGTGCTTAGCAATAGCAGGACAGACTTTTTAGTATTTAAAAATTAGCAATCATCTGGAAAGGCATCCTGCCAAGGGGAAGGGAGGCAGCATGCAGGCTCCACACAAAACCTTTTCACCATTCAGGAGCTGAAATTTATTCTTACAGTTTGATCTCAAGATACATCAACGTGTTAATAGGAGAACAATCTTGTGCCCGGGATAAATATTCCTGAACTGCTCACTGGAGCATTTTTGCTGGCAAAAAAAAAAGTCAGGACAGCTTTTGGTTACCTGTAAAAGAATAGCCCGAGCTGTGCCAGATGTTGATGAGAAGTTAATCAGCTTTTTGTATGCATACATTCATTGCTAAAAGTAAGAGATTAGAGTACAATGGAGGCATAATTGCTGTGCTGGGGAAGAAAGCCTGAGAATTGCACCTTGGATAATTTGGTGCTCGGCCAGGTACTTTGAGGGACATACGGTTTACTGAATGAAAAGTTTTCTATTCTTGTGCTAGTGGTGTGGGTTGTCTAATGAGGAATTCCACTGCTTAATTTTAATGGTGATTCTCACACCGGAGAGACCTTTGAATTTCTTTTGAGAGGCTGAATTTCTATTATTTGATATATATTTGCTGCCACCTATATAGAAAAAGCAGCATTTCTGTAAGATGTCAAAAGCAACCACAGATAGAATTTTGGAATGGATCTTTAAATATTTTTATGTAAAATCTAAACAGCAAATCATTGCAGTAAAATTGCTTAAAAAAAAAAAAAAGCTGCATTCCTCTCAAAGTTTTTATTACCTGACTTTTTCATGTTTGGTGTTCATGTCTGGATTTCCTGTTCAGTGTTTTCTGTAAATAGGAGCAAAATTGTACAGGTATGTGAAACTTTCTGAGCTGCAAATTGTGTCTCCAAGTTCCTGTTCCAAGGTCATTAAACATTTGAGAACTTCAGTTCTCTTATCCATGAAATTCAGTTCATTTCCTATAATTTTAGCTGTCCAGCAGCTAACCATTGAGCCCAAGGTAATCATCCAGGCTCTTTCAATAGCAGCAGCAGCAGTGATCGTGCATCTCCTGGATTTTAAGTGGCTTTTTTCAGTGTAAGGGAGGTGACTCATGGCTTTTTTGGGGTTGACGGTGTTGTGAGTGTGGAACTACAGGAGTGTTAAGCAGAGAGTGAATAAATAATAGCAAATGGCATTCTAACAACTTGGTACACTTTGATGGAGTACTTGAAAATTCATATTCTCCTTGCAGAACTTCAATAAATATACTGATTTAATCTGATAGTCACTAGGAGCACTTAGTGCTGAACCCTTCTTTATCCCAGATAATGGCTGTACACAAAACTTGTATTTTTATGCGTTTCTGTTTTGCAGAGCTGAACAAACACTGCAATTTTTTATCAAAAACAATTACAAGCCTTTTAACAGAAAATAAAACCCGAGCTATTACACCCAAACACTTAGGACAAAGGAAGACTGGAGCATATGTAGGCTGATTAAATGGTGTATATTTAATTTTCCTTTCAACCAAAGAAAATGAAGGATGCCAGCTGCTGAAATTCACAGAAGACAGAATACAGTGAGAGCCACATGGGCTGAAACAATGATCCAGGAAAATCAAGATGTGGGGGCTCCTCAAAGAAATTTGAAGAAAAAAGAACTGAAATACAGCAGAGTAGGAATCTCTGGGGGAAATAAAAAAAAATTAGAAGGAACATCACCCTGAAAGCTTTAAATTGCTAATGTTTATGTCCATGGTACCATAGATGATGGTGTTATCTAGGATCCACCGTTTTGTCTCGTAAAATTGATTTCAGAATTGATATCTTTTGGCAAATGTGGAGTTTTTATGGCAAGAAGTAGTGATACAGAAAGAATAATGGAAAGAAAAGGTCCAGAGAGACTGAGAACGACTTTCAGGTGAGCAGCTGGCAGCCACTGTCAAAAATTATTATTGAAAAACATAATTGGAAAAACTGTCTCAGGTGTGTGAGATTTCTTTCCCATCCCCTTTTCTACTGCTTTCTTCCCAGACAGCAGGGGGGGTTAACAGAAAACATTTAGGAAATACTTCTTTTTTTATGTCTGAAAATATGGAGAAACTTCTTGCTTCTTTAAAGTCCAGATATGTAGAAAAAGTCTTGGAAAGGGAAAAGCAAGTGACATTGTCTACGTTGTCTTATAAATATCAAAGCCACTTACTCATTTTTTCTATTGTCTGAAGAATCATCAGTTTTTTCAGTATTTGGTGCCTCAGCAATAGAATTCTTCAAAGATTTTAAGGGCTTATTTTCAGCTCCTTTTGAATCAGAGCTCTTGCAAAAATCTATACCCTTCTCTAAATTTCTTTCTTCATAAGCCCACGTTAAAATGTCACACCTTTGCAAAAGAAATATGTCAGAA
>WEKY01038685.1:1700-19096 GCA_013390045.1 Picathartes gymnocephalus
TCAGGATGTAGTTTAATGGTCAATTTAAGTTGATCTGGGGCTATTACTGAAAGGATGGTCCTTTTGCTGCCTTTTTTAATTGGTGCCTTCTAGTCATTTCTTCATTCCTTTAGCAGTTGAGGCACACAGAGAGCTGATTTCGCTGAAATATGACCTCCTTCCCCTACCATCCTAAACCATGAGATGAGCTAGCTGATACAGTGGTTAGCCACATCATTAGTGCTATTTGAAAGCATCTGGCAGAAACATCTGGCCAGTGGTGGATGGAGAACAGTACTGTTGCTCATGATGGTAATGATGGTCCTCTCTCAAAATGAAAACCTTGATGATTTTTAAGTCAGAGTTCACTTTTAGCATATTGTGAAGCCCCCAGGAATATGAGTGTTAACATCTGGCTAAAGGAAGTAGTAACAAACAGAAACAGCAGATATTTGATGACATTTTCTATCGAAATGTTGGACACAAAATGACTGATCAGAGCTTCTATCTAAATTATTTTTTCTGCTCAAAATAATAGATGAAAAGTGTTTGTAGTGTTTTCTGTGCAAAAGTGCCATTACAAACTCTCAGATATTTGTTCTGAATTGACTGTAATATTGGTCTTCTAAGATCCTTGGACGTGAAGATTATTTGTTTATTATCTTTCTTATTTATTATAAGCACTGAACAAAAATAGTTACATCTATGCAATTGATAAAATGAAGTGCAAAAATGATTCTTACAACACTGAAAGTCTCTAATTTAAAGTCTGACAGAAATATATTTTAATTTTAGGCTATTCGTGTCACTCATGAATCCAGCGCCCATGAAGGTCAGACTGAGGTATTCATTTTTTAAAAAAGTCTTTGCTAATATCTACTTTGAGTTGAATATAATTGACATGAAAGCAATCATATATTAAAGGTTTGCAGTGAAATTGAGATTATTGCTTGATTTTCAATATTGTGTCATTAGTCCAAAATCAAGTGGCATCACTGAGGGGGAACCAAACTTGAAGCTTGGGGGCTGCTTGTTTGTTTGTTTGTTTGTTTGTTTGTTTGAGGGTTTTGGTGGTGGTGGTTGTTTGCATTGGGTTTTTTAGCTCTTATATAACATGAAAGATCTTTCTAAGCTTCATTTCAGAGTAAAACAGTAACAGAAACTTGAGGTTTTGATGTTGAACATTTGTAGGTAAGACTGTAAGATTCATAGTAACCATGCAAGTGTAACAAAGATTTTATGAGAGTTTGAAAAGTTATAATTCAGGAAAGAAATAGTCCAATTGTTGGTTTGCGGTTGTGTATGTGCTGTTTGTATACAATACAAATTCAGATAAATTGTCACTCATATATGCATTTATAAACATTTATGCCTCAACAGATTGTGTGATATGGAGAAAACAACCTGAAAGCTGACAAAAAAACCCTGAAATAATCATAAATTTGAACGTTAAACATTTTTCTGCTTCAGTCATACTAAGTCCATTTTCCGTCTTTCCCGTTCAGATTTCAGTAGCTCTACAAAAAAAAAGATTGGATTGTTGCTAGCACTGCTTTGTTTGACAAAAAGAGAAACACTTCTATATTTGGCTGTGGCTCCAGTGACTAATCCATTCTCTCTTTTTTAAGTACAGTAGGTGACGTTTTCTTTTTTTTGTGCAGTGTCTTCTATACAATGTAGGAGAAAACAAAGCAGTCCTTTCTGCTCTGCTTTGCCCTGTCTGGAAATGAAAATGATGAGAATTGGTTTAACTATTTCTGTTATAGATACTCAACTTCCTTTGTGGTATTTCCTTTGAAAAACCACACCACACTCTCTTGTTATTTCATTCTCTAAGTTAGTCAAAGTTCTATATTTCGTGAAGAAGCATCAGAACAAATTTGTGATTTTTCCTTTTCTAAGTAAGAGACTTAAAAAAATCTGGTCTAGGTTTTTTTTTTTTTCCCAAATGAACCCATTTCTAGATATTCTTGGCCAGCTCAGATATCGTGATTATTCCAACAAGTTGCTGAAGACTGAATCTTTTCCTAAGATCCTTGTGAAAGAGAAACTTCTTCAGCTATTTTGATGTACTGTGAGGTTTATCTAGGGAATAATTTGTCTCTGCATTCTTCTGGCAGATATTATTGAATGATTGGGAAAGAAAATGCAAGGGCTGTGTGTTCTGAGAGTCTTCATGAAGATTCAGGAAGCACCTAAGTGATGATGGAATCTCCTAATAATGGACAGTTAACTTCTTGAACTTCCACTAATTAATTTGTTTTCTGATCAAGATAACCACAATACAAAAGATTAATAATTGTGTGGAAAGATGAAGACTTTTTTCATAATAAAAAATTACAAGATTGTCTTAGCAACCATGCCTAAACACAGATATTGAATAGCTAGTTTCCTTGCCAATTATTTATGATTCCATTTTGTATAACTCTATCTGTTAGTAATTCAATATGGATATTCTTTAGACAGGCAAAATAACTTTTTCCTGTCTTTTTGTTTCCAGCATTGAAATAGTACAAAGGCTGAACACATTTCCTAGGACCACTTATTCAGAATAGTTCTCATCCATCAACCAAGGAGGGAAGAAATAAACTAGTTTTGTTACTGGAACATCAAATTGCCCGGAAATCCTGTCCTACCAGATGGTAGTTAAACAGGCAGCAAGGCCTCCCCATTCATTGGTACCTGAGGACTTGCTTTGCTTTAAAGTAAAATTCTTTTTAAGTGAAACAAAATATGAAACATCAATATACGGAGAAGTGTAAGTGAGAGTTGAAGGGAATTAATCTCTTCTTCCTTTCACTGGTACATTCTAAATGTCACTGTGTACTCTCCATGTAGCAGTTGAAGGGACTGATAAACAGCATGATCGTGCAGGTGCTGTAGTTACCATATGCAGGTCATAGGAGGTTGTTGACTTGTCCTGTGGGGTAAGTTGAGGATTTCTAGCATGTTTTGGGAAAGAAAGAAGAGAATCCCATTCCTCCTGCCTATCCGTTACTTGTTATGATTACTTTTCTGAGAATTTAAAGTTCCTTTAAGAGCACTGGAAAGGAACGTGGCTGCCTTCCTATGACTGGGGTTTTTTGACTTCCATGCACCCCCTCAACTGTCCAAATAGCCAAGGCATGTTGCATAGAAATTTTTCTTTGAGTAAAGTGGTTTATTTAGTTGTTTAATGATAGTGTTATATTGTTAGTGCTTTGTGAACAAGAAATCCTTTCTAGGTCTTCTACGGATTTAAAGATTAAGAAAACATGCAGGCCTACTTTTTCTTAGGATGATTAACTTGGCTTTTGTTCTTCATGAGAAAAGCCTGCTCTGTGGGTAGTTCTGTCCCTTAGATAGGTATTGCATACTACTGTCCACTCACATTTTTAGAAAGTCTTGTTTAAACTTATCTGTGTTAGACAGAGTAACTTCCAAACCTGGGATGGATAGTCAATTCCAATGATTTGTTTAGGAAGGAAGGTTCTTTCCTTCCACCATGCAAAACACACCATGACACGAGTGAGATAAAGTTAAATTTTCTGGACTCATGAGCTGCAGAAAGTTTAAAAATAGCACAGAGCACAGACATATTCTCTTCTGATAATACTGTTTGGTGGGTTTGGGGTTTTTTTTCTGGGTTCTGGTGTTTCAGATATTTGAGGATTCAGCCTTTAATACTGCTGAGTAAAATCTTTATTTGTTGATTGCTATGTCTTTACAGACTTTTTTTATAATCTCGACTACTTAGTTTTTGCAATAAGCTAAGGGATTTTCTGCATTTTTTCTGTTTCATGTATGTGAGTAATTCAAACCTCAAAATAAAGCAAGACTAGCTAGAAATAAAATCAGAAGTAATAGCATAAAGCTGTGCTATCTTCCTAGTATCTGTGTATTCTGTCATCTTGTCTGATGGGTAAGATTTGTTTCTGTTTTAGTATAATCTCTAGTAAGATTTTTTTCTCTCCTGAATTTCATATGTTTTGAAGAGTTCTTCTCAGGGGGAAAAAAACCCACATTTGGCAAGATATTACTTGTAGTGGGCTTCTAGATTCCAGACGGTGACTGCTGGAAGTTACAGTGGTCAATTTGCTTTTGGGATGTATCATTACTGTGGGATCTGTTTGGCTGAACATGAAGATGAATTGCTAAGCAAGCTGATTGAAGCTGAAAGCTCTAGAATGTTCTGCTTTGATGGGTGCTTTAACAGGCTTCCCAAGTTTGATAGCTGCGATTAATTTGTTTAGTTAAAAGAAAAAAACAATTACTTTTCTTAAAAATAAAAGAGATTTTTTTTTTCTTTCAAGGAGATTAAACTTTTAAGAACTGTTGAGCAGTTTTCATTTTGATAATTCATTTTAAGTGTGCTAATTAAAAGGGTTGTAAATTTGCACTTAATCCTTCAGGCCGGATTTTGGACTGGGTTCTCTTAATACTTCTGGATTGTGTGGCTCCATATCTCACTTTAATGCTACAGTAGAGCAAATAAATAGCTAAAGCAGTCTTATGGGTACTTTTTATGGATACTTCTGTGTAAAAATTGTAGGTCTAAAATTATTTTGGTAGCAAGCAGTAAGATCTGGGAATGGGTCCACAGAAGAAGTGTCTGGTTGGCTTCAAGGGTGGTTTGATTCTGGTCGTGTTCAAGTACCATAATGAGGGCAATTAATGTAAGATTCCTGTAACAGTATTTCTGTTAAAGTATACCATGATGAAGCTTACACTTTCTCAAATGGCAGGAATTTCATATCCACAGCTGCCAAAAAAAAAAAGGATCTAGGTCTTTACCTTAAAGCTTCATACATCCAGTGTACTCTTTTCTGTGTTACAGCTCCTGAACTGCAGATATTGCTGAGAACAGAATAGTTGCCAGATACTCAAGATCCTCTTTATTCTTCCATGAGTCTTCTGCTGAGCATACACTTCTGTTTATAATATTTAGGATGTCTTAAGATGTGGAAAATAGAATCTGTTTCTTTGCAGAACTGAACACACTTTTAAGTTGATCCTTATTTTATTGCTTTTTGCTGAGCTGTGTTTGAGTTTTCCCTTTTGTTTTGCATTTAGGGTTTTTTTCCTTCTTGTTCTTCCAATGCCTCCTTGAGCAGTTCATAAGCTTTGAAACCCTGTACTGTGACACATCCTAACATTTCTGATACCCTCTTATGAAAAAACAAAACCACCCTTTCCCCTCAAAAAACCACAACCCTTCAACAATATTAAAATGACAGACAATTTGTGGATCTGCATTAGCTGTCTAATCCACAGTGATCAATAATAACTAAGTTATGGCAATATCTGAGGGAGGAAAAGTACCCATTTATAGCAGTGATCAGGGTTAGGTTCATACCTATACATACAATTGTAGTAACTATTTGCAAGTAACAGAAAATCTGAGGGGAACGTTTTTTGAGAACAGAAAAACATGTTATTAAATGAGAGAGGCTTCCAGGTCTAGAGTCTTTTGCAGAGTAAATAAATTTTCAAATTGGAGTTGGGGAAGAAATTGGAGTTGGGGAAGAAATTGGAGCTGGGAAAGAAACTTATTGTGTATCCTGCGTCCTCATTTGCATTAATAATATAAAGTTACTATGTAGTTGCCTGGGAGAGTAGGAGAGGAGGAAAATGCAAAGGCACACTTTGTATAGAAATAAGCCAGTAGAAATTGTTTAGCTCAATTAAATGATTACATGCTTGAGGAAAGTTATTCAAGGTATAAAATACTATCTGTACTGATTCTTGAAATAAATGACCTTTTTAATATGTGAATATAATAATGTGAGTACAAGATACTTTTGTTCTGCTCTTATATTACTGACGTCTATATGCACTACTTTTGCAACGGTGCTTCATTACAGCTCAATTTTACCGTAAGGAAAATGGCAAGCTATACCACAGAAATCTTTTAAAAAGATTAATTGGCCTTTAGTCAAGGAATTAGATCCAGAGAATAATTCGTATTCAATTTCTGCATTTCTCAAGGATTTGACATGCTTAACTCCTGTTCAAGTCCTAGTTTGGTAATAGTATCTGAAGTTTATCCAACTGTGTGTACCTGTGCCTGTTAAAATCATTCTAGATTGGCAGGTTTCCTACAGTATCTTCCAAGGGCTTCCCAAACAGCTTCCTGAAATAGCTGATCCTGTAGCCTTGCAGGAGCTAATGCTGGCACAGAGGGCTTACAGGCACCCGCTTGGGAAGAGAGGAGAAAGCTTAACAGACTAGACTTTGAGCAGCTTTTGTGGACAGCAAATACTCAAATAATTGTGCTGTTAACTGATTGGCAGGCTGTTTGTGCAAGATCAGTGTATCACTAACTGCTGCCAATGGCTTTCCATATCACTTCTTGATGTAAAGTACATGTGATAGAGTGAAGTTTTTATTATGTCGAGTGGTACTTGTGGCATATGGAACCACTTTTGTGGTGGAGGTAAAAGTTATTTTGGACAGGGGAGTTTTAGCAAGGTTTATGCATTATTGCTTAGCAGAATGTGATTTTTGGTCTTTGGGAAGGTTACTTGTTTAAGTGTTACTACAACATGGCTCAAAATGATGTTTCTATCAAGCAAATAAACACAAGTGATATGGCCACTTGAAATACCTATACTGGATATTGGTTAGAGAGTAGTAAGACCTGTGTTGGATATCAGCTAGAGAGTAATAAGAGCTTTTGATTCTGTTCATGAGGTAAATTCTTAGCAGAAAATTAAGAGCTCTCACATTCATGTATTTTCTTTCCTCTTCCTTAGAGGCTGATGGTAATGTCCATCAAAACAAAGTTTAACCTACAGTGTTTAAGATTACTTGTTAAGAAGAGGAAGATAGAAGAAAAAAGAACTGCAGTATAAAATATATCAACTATTAAGGAAGGGCATATAAGGAACACTGCCTTTGTTCTGTAACTCCTCCTGTTTGGGTTATTTTAATACACTTTGTACATTTATTTACCAGCTGAAAGCTTTGACTCCTAGAACTGTATGTTGAGCGTAATGAGGCTCAGAACTGAATGAACTGAGGTGCAGCATCGGAGCTGCTACTTCAAATGGAAACAACGTTCTTGCACTTCATTAGACCTTTATCAAAAATATTGATAAAAAAACCAGCCTTTGAAAAATCAAAACTGGTGTTTTATACTGAGAGAGTCAAAAATCACAAATAAGAATACATCTCAGATGTTCACAAAAAGCTGAAATACTGGTGCACGTCAGTGTGTTTACTTAGATACACTTTTTGTTTGCGAGTATGATCAGGAATATTTTTAACATGGATTGAAGTTGGCAGTGTCTAAAAACACTACCACAGCTTGATTTCTTCTTTAACTCAAAACATAACTGCAAGCTGTAGTCTGTAAACTTGTTTTGTGTGACTGGAGAACTATAATCTTGCTTGGAATGCACAAAGTTAGACTTTGATCACAGTAACAGTCGTTAACATTGGCAAGAACTAAGTAGAATCAATGCACTCTGTTCCTAACTGCTATAAAACTTGAACTTTCAAAGATCTCTGGTTCCCTGGGGCATTACAATTTATTGTTAGAGAAGAAACATAAAGAGCTTCCCTTTTGCTCCTGCCAAAAGCATATGGTGGGATTTTTTTCTTAAATCACCTATATTCCTTGATATTTCTTCTGCATAATCCATAGTCTTCTAAAGAAACTTTTCCATCGTGAGAGAATATAAAATCAATTATGTAACTGTTTCATACATGATTTTTAATTTAGCATTACAGAACAAGCATATAATCTCTCCTGTAAAGGTGGTGAAGTTGCCTAAAAATTTTAGTTGTACCTTTTTCTCTTTTACAGTCTGCACAATAAAAGTGTAAAAACGAGCTTACTAGATTCATGTGAAATGTTTTGGAAATTGTGCTTGGTTAGTCTGTGACTCATTGCATTGCCATGTTATCTAACGTGTCAGTGTTTGAGACATGCATTAATCTGATTTCTATACTGAGCAAATTGCTAATAAGGTATTAATACAGTCAAACTGTTATTCTGGAAATTATGCTTAACCATAAAACCTGCATGCCAGAATTCTGATTCCTAGGATGAAACATAATTATAGAGGATATTCGCACCCATAAAGCCACCCATGGATTTAAATAACAATTTATAAGAAATAAATAACACAAGTGAAAAAGCATTTCTACAGTTTTGCATTCAGCACCTCTACCAATCAACTGTCATAAGTTTGTTTGGTTTTCTTTTTTGTTTGGTTGGTTTTTTGCATCTCTCCAATCCATAATGCTTCCTGTGCTGTTCTTGCACTATCTATAACAGACAGCAAGCAGCAGGGTTACAGCCACGTGTGACAGGTGATGGTTGAGTTCACAGTCAGGTTCTTGCCCTTAGGCAGAAGAGAAAATAGTTTAGCTCTCTCTCTTTTTTTTTTCTTTTTTTTCTTTATCAAACCACTAATTTGAAAGGACAAAATTAAAACAATTTACAGTTCTCAAGACTTACAGCATTTTACCAATATGGCTGAAGCTAGACAGTGGGCTAAAACTACTTAGAGAATTGATGTTGCATCAGCTGACTTTGCTTAAGGAAGCATTCCAAAAAACAGTATTTGGTGTGCAACAATGCTGATCAGTTTATTTCAGAAAAAAATCTTGTGAAGGAAAAAGTATTTGAAAAGAAATCTAGTTAATTTAGCTTTTGCAGAGCTCCCTAACCTTTGAAATCTTGTTTTTCTTTTTTTTTTTTTGTGATTCCACTCTTTTTTGATCACAGAAGTCACCATTGTGATAATCTAGCTTGACTTTTGCCTAACATAGACCATAGAACTTAATTTTTTAAGTCTTCAGAGAGAGATAAATTACCACTAATTTTGGAAAGATTTTTTTGGGGTGCTCTGATCTTACCATTTTTCTCGTCTTTACCTGTATATCTAGCAAAGTAATACTATTGGGATGTTGTCCATTCTTAATCATAGGTTAAACCTACGTGGAGAATACTGTAAATATTTTTTTGCCAGCTGCAGAAGGACTGACTAAACTTATTGGTGCAGATGTTGATCTGCTACCAGATGTGGCCCAGTTTGGTCTGTAATCTTAGTCTCAATACATACTCATGTTGATAATTGTAATGTTGGCCAAACAAGTAGGTCTGTGAGGACTGGAGTTTATGAATCTTAACTTCCTGAGAATTTGCATGTTGGTCAGGCTTTTGTTGCATGTAAGGAATATCTAGTTAGGAACAAGCTTTTCTTGCAGTTAAAATACATGCAATGTCTCTAGTTCATGCGAATTCTGTGGTGTATTGTTGGAGATGAACTCATGAAGCATCTTCTGCCTCTGTGGAATTCTTTCTTTGTCAGACTTCTCTGTCTGGCTGCTTATCTTTTTATAAAAACTTGAAGGAACTTAATGTCTCTCAAGACTTCACCACCACCACCAACATAGACTTGAAATCTCTCCGTTGAGAGATTTAAAACCCTTGTGAAGCAAAGAGGAGGAAGAGGATTTTTTCAGACAGTGTGATACATAGATTTAATTTGCATGTAGAAAACCCGCTAATGATAATGACTAAGGCAGAAGAACACTTAGTTTTACCTGTAATACAGACCCTTTAAAATACTGTGTTTAATTCAGTAATGAGCAATTATTTAAGAAAAACAAAGCTTTCAAAGGGGGAGAAAAGTGATTAGTAGATACTAAGTACACCCTCTCTGAGAATAAGCTTAAAGCTCTAATAACCCTCTTATTGACCACTTGGCTGGAAAAGTTGGACATTTTATTGTCACTTCAACCTTCTTCCATCTCTGCTCCAGGGATTACTGTATGGGAACTAGATAATGAACAGCGTGTTGGGAGGAGTCCCTGCACACTTACGGAGCAAGGCAGCTGAGCAGATGCAGAACATGTGCCAGGGCCTCTGATCCCAGGCTTGTGCCTATGGAACAATGACCAGGACTGAAAGTATGCTTTCTCCTTCTGTTTCCCAAGTTCCCAGACGTGTTGTTATGCCTTTTATCTCTGTCATAGTGCAGCTGGCGTTTCTTTCTACACAGAGACACAACCTCAAAACGGAGGAAAGATGAAAAGCCCCTGTCCCAGCACAGTTTGTGAGCTGATAGGCAGGGAAGCTTCCAAAGAGGAAGGTAGCATTGGCTTGAACTTTCCACAGTGAGGGTGCCCTGAACCTGAGTTTCCAGATAGATGAATTTTTGTAGCCACTAGCAAGTTAATCAATAATACATATTTCTTTTTAGAAATGGTCATGCAATACCAGATAATGCTTTGTCCTATCAGGTCTTCAGTGCATTATGTGTGGACTGAAATAATTTGCTCGATTGAGTTCCCCAGACAAGATGAGCAAACAGATCTCTGTTTCTAGAACCTGATGGGTTTGGGTGTGAGCCAAGCAATGAGCTCCTCAGCACTACCAAACTTAGGCACTTTTAGGTACGTGCAAAAGCTCAGCTCTTGGTGCCTGACAAACTTTATATGTGATCCCTTTTAGATCTTAGATTTTAGTAACAGCTATATATAGGAGTGAGTTCTGGATTGGGGCAGATGATAATTGCCTGAACATTTCTTGGACCTACTCCATGAAGCTTTTAACTTCTTTATAATGGATTTTTTTGCATTTCAGACAATAAACTTGATGTGCTTATTGATTTATGTGACAACAACATTCAATTCTATTTCAGGGCTTTTGTTTTACCACTTCAGATATTTGACCTGTTGTAATTTTCAGCATAGGAATATGCTCCTGTGATCTTCTCTTCTTGTGAAGTTAGACTAATTCTCTATTTTCTGCAGTTTCTAGCTGTTAATAACTTCTGTTTGAATAGTGTCTCAAGTTAGGATTTGTCTTCCATATTTTAAATTAAATGTGAAATGTGTGACTGTATTTTTTATTTGGAGATGTGTATTTAACATTAATTTCATAGTAATATTGACATGTAATTCTAATTTAATTTTTTTTAAATGTTCATTTGAAAACAACTTCAGTTCACATAGCTTAATTTGTGCTTATTCTTATTAAAACAATGCATAGAATTTTTGGCTATTACAGCCTTCTTAGTTAGCCATAATCCAATATTAAGTTTGCTTTTCCAGAATTCCTATATACTGTCTGCTGAAATTCCACTCTTACAGATGCAAAAATATATTTTCAATGGAGAGGAATTTTCTCATTCTCTTAGTTGGTCTCACTAGGGGACCCACTAGTACAGGAAATAAAGGACAAAAAGATTCAATGAATGGAATTCAAAATCAGGACAAATACTGACTAGAAACACTAAAATATTAGTTGCCCTAAACAGCATTCTATGGTATAAATTCAGTTTTGAAAAGCTAAAGTATTTTTTGGTCTTGTTACATTCAGGCAAGGGGTATTTTTAACATATTCTCATTATTTTAGCAATATTAGCCAGAAAACAAATAAGTGCAATAAAGAAAAATAGTAGAAGTATAGACTTGTGATAAAAATGGTAACAAACCTAAAAAAGGCTCTCTAAAAAAAAAAAAATCTTTCAATGGGGTGGTCATGACTGTACTCTTAATTTTGGTATTGTTCAAAATCTTATAAATGATTTCACAGTAATTACACAGGAGTCCTAAAAAAATAGGATTTTTTTCAGAGCAAAACTATACAGTTTAGCAGCTTCCAGTCAATGGAATGCATCAGAGTATCATACTCTCAGCAACGTTTTTGGGTTCTTTTTTTTTAACTGTTTCTCACTGAAAAGATACTATAATTCAGATCCTTGGAAGACTTATTAATCCTGTCTGTTATGATGGCAGGAGCTTACAAAATTGTAAAACATACAAGTGTCTCTTGCCTTTTATCATGAACAGTCTATTCAGCAAAGCTCTTAAATTTCTGCCTGACAGCAGGTTCTAATCTTACAGGCTCCTACCTCCATAGGGAGGTCTGTGGACTATGAGGATTCTAGAAGCAGTCTTTTATTAGTCATCTTTTGAAATTTGCTTAAGCAAACTGAGAAGAGATTGTTTCTAAAACATCTGATATGTTATCTAAATGCAAAACGTCTCATTTTAGATCAGTTCTTCAAGTAAAGAATATGAAAAGGCCCCAATCAGTAGTACAGATAACTTGTAATAGCCATTAAGCTCTTGTAAGCCTTTCTGTCTTGTAAAAGTATTGGCATTGCTTAATTCCTTTTTATTCAGGTAGTTCCACTTTTGGATTGGAGGTTTTCTAGTGTTTTCCTCTTTTATGAGGAGCTGCTGAGACGTAGGGGGTGGATCAGAATGCTTGAAATTAAAGAAAAAAACCCAACTGTGACAAACCTGTGAAAAACTGTTCTCTGGACAGGTTATGAGACTTGGTAACATTCTGTGATTGTCTTTGAACTCTACAGTTTTTACTGTACTTGATGCTTGCTCTTCATGAAGAATTCCTAACCCTCTCTTCCTTCTTTAAGGTCAGCAATATGGGAGGAGAAAGAACCAATTCATTGTCCCACTTTTGATAGGAAAAAGAAAAAGAGAATTAAGATTAGTTGCTTCAAAAATAATAAATAATACAAAGAAAGTAAATAGTTTCGACTGGTACTACAGTAACTTATGTTGACTAATAAGAGTGAAAATATTTTTTTTTTCAGAGAGGCTATCTAATGCCTGGTTTTCACAGCTCCTACTGGAGTAATTCCATTGAATGCATAATTTGGGACATACCTTAAGGATCTGCAGTTTCTATTCTGCCTGCCCTAACCTGGCAGGTCTCAGTGCATATAAGTGGGGTGTCAGTGGTGAGTTACTGTGTTTGCTTGTGGGTCTCTGCAGGGATTGGTTCTAAGAGCTGTACTAATAAACAGTCTGTCAGTGATGTGGAAGGCAATAGCAGGGTGACTAGATTGCAGCCTTCCTGGTACCTGAAGGGAGCCTGCAAGAGAGCTGGAGAGAGACTGCATGCAAGGGCATGTCGTGACAGGACAAAGGGGAATGGCTTCAAACTGAAAGACAGTGGGCTTAGATTAGACATTAGGAAGAAATTCCTTACTGTGAGGGTGGTGAGGCAATGGAAAAGGTTGCCCAGAGAAGTTGTGGATGACTCATTCCTGGAAGTGTCCAAGGCCAATTTGGATGGGGCTCTGAGCAACCTGCTATAATGGGAGGTGTCCCTCTCCATGGTGGGAGTTGTAAATAGACGATCTCCAAGGTGGGCCCTTCCAACCCAAACCATTCCATGATTCTGTGATTAAAATACACCCCAAAACCTACAACCAGTGGAAAAGGATCAAGAGATAGTAAAGCACAAGACATCAACACAGGACAATCTGGATCACCCTTTAGATTAGCTTTAAACAAAGTGTTTTTCTGAGGCCAATAAAAGCTGTGTAATTAGCACAAAAGATTAACTTCATTTCTTGACAGAATGCAAGGGGTTCTCTGAAAGGTTGAAGATATCACTGGGAATTTTCATATATTCTAAGAGGGGGAAATAATAGTGGATGAAGTGCTGAAGATGAGCTCCTGGTTTGGCGTCCTGGCCAGATGAATAATGTAATCCATTGTTCATGTTACGTCATCATTGAACAGGACTAAAAAGGTTGCATTTTCATTTATTATGAATTTTGGTAAACTGTATGAATATGCTGCTTATTGTCTCCGTAGCTATAGACAGGCTTCATTGAATTTTTTATTTGTTCTGATTTTTTTCATTAATAAATTGTTAAGCTTGAATGTTTATTTTTGTTTCATGAGTATGCTCTGATCCAAGCAAAACTTGAACTTGTTTGGTCCTGTGGCCTGTGCGGGACAGAAGATCAAAACTAAATCATCACAATGGTCCTTTCTGGTCTTAATATATTTACTATAACTTTGTCAGTTCGAGCTGAGAGTCATTTTTAATACTTCTATGGTCTTTCTTCTAATAGTAACAATTTGAATGGTTTAACATAGTCCTACTGCTTCCACGGATACTAAAGGGATCCTGAGTGTTAATGGCAGTACTGCCACTGGCCTGCTATTTTAGAAGAATAGGTGAAAAACTTAGGAAGTTGCATACCTCACCACGGTAAGCTTCCCTTTTCCTTTGCTTTTCTTTTATGTTAGACATGGAACAGTAAAGAAACTCTGGGTTATGTTACCATAGTTACCTGATTCATTTAAATCCCAGAGCAGCACAATCTAACTTTCCCAAATTGCCAAAGAACTGCTGTTCACAGCTTTTGTAGCTGTAGACAAAACCAACTCTTTTTCTGTTCTTAACTATTCCTTCCATTAAATGATGCTTAAATCCCCTCCCTCCTCACTTTCCAACACTCTGTCTCTTGAATGAGTCAGTTAATTTGTGTCCATATTGTGAAGTTCCCTGGGTGTGAATAACCTCTAGCTTATCTCACTATAAACTTCAGATTTGAACAATGTCTTTGCTTATTTGCAGTGTTCTTTCATCTTCTCATTCAAATTCAACACATTCTTGATTATTATGTGTTTTTTGACCAGTTAAAGGACAGCATACTCAATAGTGGACACTTTTGCAGTTGCTATTTGCTGCAGTTGCAGGGATGCTATTTCAAGTTTAAGTGGGCTAAGTATGTTCTTTTTTAATGTTTATGTAGTCGTCATCGTCCTCGCTGTCTTCACCACCATGCTCATCGCAGCCTCAGGTTAGCCACAGCAGAACGAAGGCCTCACCATTGTGTCACTCTGCATCCCTCTCCTGGGCCAAACGTAATCATGTAGGTCCTGCAAAGGCTCCCAGTCCGTCAGTCCGTCTGCGTCGGTGGCGGCCCTTGATACGCCTTCCATCTGTCGGGCTTCATTCTGTTGTAAGTGTAGTCCATCTTCGGTCTTTTCTTACTCTGACACCACTGGCCTCTGGCCATGTAACTTCAGTCTTCAAGGCATCATGTTTTGTTGGGGTCTTTTCTCAACCATTCTTAGGATTTCTTTCTTCCTGGTTTAATTTTTCCCTTACCACCCTGTCAGACTGCAAAAGTACATCATTCCATGCTTTGGTGTCCAGGTATTTTTGATTCCATACATATGCCAAATCATTTCAAAGCATAGAAGAAGTTTCCCTTTCATGAACTGGCACTTTTTTTTGCCATGGGTTCCACATCCTGCCTCTTCTTTTCACCTCATCTTCATGATCTTTCACTTGGATCTGCTAAACCAAGGGGCTTCTAATTTATTGCTACGTGGTATTATGTCTTTTGTGTTGGAGACCTGGTTTAAGTTCTCATACCCTAAACCTAGTCTCCTTTTCCTTCATTAACTCTTGGTTAATGGTCCCTGGGTATTTCAGTAAAGAAGTGTTACTGAAATGTTTCCTGTAATCCCAAGGGTCTGGTTACTTTCTCACTTGGCATCTTGTTTCTTTATCTAGTTTGTAGGCAAACATTCTCATTGAAAGTGAAGATGTTCCAATAAGAAAAGCTTGTCATCAAATATTTAAACTTTTTTCCATCTTCACTCAGAGACCACAAATGTCTCTTGAAAATCTGGAAAAAAAATTACATGTACGGAATAGCCAATATTTCTAAATGGTCTGATGGCCACCAGCAGAAACACTGAATGGAAAGAATCTTTTAGTGGTATTTCATCCTGCTTTTAAGGAGTGATCACACTTCTAGTGCATACACGAATAAAAAAATAAATCTTGATATGTAGAAGTGAATGGTCTTAAATGCAAAACTGGGACATTGCTTTTGTTTTTATCATTCTTTGATACTGATCACATTTCACCTGTGTTCCTGGAAATTCTTCTTTGAGATATGTGGATTTTTTACAAAGGTGAAATAACTACTCTGACTGTGGTCCAAATAGTTTTATTTTTTATTCAGATTTGTCTTTCCACATTTGGAAATCCTTAATGTTGTTCTGGTATTAAAAATTAGTATCAAATGCTTCCACTTCTTTATAGCTTTTGTATTTTCATCCTGATAAATATCTCAAGATGAGGCCTTTTCCCAGACTCCTTTCTCATTGTGTGAATAGTAATTGCCTTTATTCAATATCTCGCTCTCATGTAATGTTCAGAACTATGGAACATTCTTGATGTTATCATTTGGAGCTAGTTAAATATTTTGGGATTTGAGGAGGTGTGGAGTTAAGTGCAGACTTAAATTCTTCCCAGCTCATGCTTCTTACCCCCATTTATTTCGCTGACATTGAGAAACACCTGACATTTTACCTGAGGATTTTATTGTTTAGCAAACCTTGGAAAAATCTGTCATATTTCTGTAATTTGAAACTGGGATCTTGTTTGAATTTGATTTATCTATGCTTGTTGTTAAGAAAAGACTTACTGAAAGAGATTTGAGCTTGAGCGTGCCTGCCTAGAACAAATGCATTAATTGAACATGAGCTTACTTCAACAGTAAATAAATAGTGACTTATCCAAGGAGAGACATTACAGCATAACCTGCTGTCATTATAGCAGAAAACCAAGTTGAAAGTTTTATTAACTTAAGAAAGTGTCTAAAAATAAGTCCTCATCTGCTAGTAGTGAGCATTTGCTTTAAAATGTTAAAAAAATTAGTTTAGCTTTCAATACAGGTGTATTTGGCAAAATAGAAACTTGCCACTTAAAAGTTTTAAAATATTATACCTTACATTAAAATTGCAAGGCTTATACACAAAGATTTATCAGTGAATACTATATAGTCTGATATGTATTGGTAACTAAATGTTGTTCTCATCTTTAGGCTTTGGTATAACATGCTTTACAAGAAAATTAAGAACAAACAACTTATTTCTAAATTAGTTTAATATGCAAGAAACCAGACAGCATTTTTGGCATTAAAGCTGTCTCAGTTGGCTTGGCAAAGTTTGAATGACAACATAGTATTTAATGTCCTGTCAACAAGTAGTATTAGTATAGCTCTGATCATTCTACTAGGTGTACAAAGAGGCTGAACTGCTCAGTGTTGCATGAGGCCAGTGTATGAGAAATGTGTGAGTATTGTAGTATTGCTTTTTTAAAGAAATCTATGCTCTTGAATTTAAGGGAAGGAACAGCCTGTATATTGTGTTTAAAATAGAGTTGAACTTTCTTGTAGTTCTAAGTACATTTCTACTACTAAAACATTGACAGACAGAAAAAAGATCACTTCAAAATTTAGAGCAAAAATTTTGATGCTGAGAGTCTTTATCTAAGTTCCTTAAATAAAAGCACTTTTCCTAGTTGAAAATTTTCCTTGACTTCAGTGGTGGTTGACCTTGGCTGGATACCAGATGTCCACCAGGCTGCTCTGTCACTCCCCTTCTTTGCAGGCCAGGGGAGGAGGAAAATAAGAGAAAAAAATTAATGTGTAAAGATAAAGGCAGTTGAGCAAAGCAAAAGCTTGACATGAAAGTAGGGGAAAACAAAAGCTTTATTCTCTACCTCCCATCATCAGGGCATGTCCAGACACTTCTTGGAAAGCAAGTATTGGTTGGCCAGGAAGGCAAACGTCGCAATAACTAATGCCTGCCTCCTTTTCCTCTTCCTTTCTCTTAGCTTTTATTGC
>WEKY01038691.1:11397-33283 GCA_013390045.1 Picathartes gymnocephalus
AAAAAAAAAAAGATTAGAATGGTGAGAAAATTCTTTTATATTTTACTCAAACATGATGGTGATGATGATTTGTCAGAAAAAGCAGGCTTATTGTTAGTCAAAGGATTATGTCAAATGGTAAAAAATGTCTTTTGAAATTGAAGGATTAAGAAAAATGATTAGAATACTCTAGCCTTTATTGCCTTTTCAATGCTTTATGTCTTATTTTTCACATTTTTTTCAGAGAGACTTTGACTCCAAGCACTTTCAACCTTGCTTCTTATACACATAAGACCTGTACTAGCAAATATTGCACGGTATTTTCCCCTGGCTGGCCAGATTTCTAGAATTTTCTGACTAAAACCAGTTGCTGGAAGACAATTTTACCACACTAACACCTTATTTTCATTCTCCAGTCAGCAGCTGAACCCTGTTTATTTTCTAGATTATCTTGATTCCTCTTGTTCCATGTTGGCCATTGCTATTTTAGTTCTGTCTTAAGGAGCATAAAAATGGAACACTCTGATGTTTTGCCAGTCCTAGTGAAGTAACTTTTAATTCAAGACAGACAGGAATTAAAAATAGAGAAAGAATTTGCTTGCTGTAGTTTACATGCTGACAGAACAACATTAAATTTAAGAAGTACAGAGGAGCATTGTAATATAGAACTTAAAGCTGTCCATTTGGGGGTCTCCAGCTTTGTTTTGCCCAGCTTGTAACCCCCGAGGACAATTCCATAGACTGGTGGTTGGAATACAGTGTTTAAAAAAAGCTTCTGCCGTACATTAGAGAGTCTATTAAAGAAAATCCTGATTTGGGATCACTGATAACTTGATATCTTGAGTTGCTACAGATTTCATAAATTTCCAAGCTTCTGCTGTGATCTGTAATTTAATAAGGGAGACAGAATGAAGCCTTACAGTACCTTCATCATGGCTGTTTCCATTAGAAATATCAGTGCCTGTTGGAAGTGATAACTGGAGCCACATCTTATTCATCCATTAAACTGAATTCACCAGCAATTGTTGTGGCAGTGCACTGTAAGGAAACAATATCCAGAGGTTAACCCCCACTTCTGCCTGGTGGACTGTTGTTCCTTATGTACTCAGAAACTCAGATTTAGTAGTATGTATCAACAAACAGGTGTATTTATTCAACCATAGAAGTGGGAGCAATGCAGACACTAAGGTGAGGAAGAGTGAGTTTTAAGTATTTTCAGGATGTGATCAAGTGTTTTCTGAAGGGTTCCAAGGTAAGAGCAATGTGCTGTATAGATCAAGAATATCTGTTAGTAGTGAAAATATAAATGCTTTCCAGCAAAAGCATCATCTTCTTATTTTGGGTGGAAGAGGAAGAAATTACCAAATCACATAGTATAATATCTTCAGTATATTGACAGCAATCAAACAGACTGTGTCTTTTTCTTCTTTCTGAGATAGAGGTAGTACTATGAAGACGTAAAAGCAGGAACAACTTACTAGATTTGCTGCTGTCTTGCAACCTAAAATGGTACAATATGCCAAACCCAGGAATGATTAAATTGAACTTCAGCAAGCCATTGTTAAGTACTGATTGCTTATAATCAGGATGAGTAAAGCTGAATCTTTTATGAAATTCTCAGCAGTGAATTAAACAGTATTTTCCTAGTATTCTTGGAAGAAATAAGGGAGGACTCTCAGGGACATCGATTAGCTGAATAACAGGAACAGGCCAATCTAAAAAAAAAAAAATTACTCTGATAGCACTCCCAATGACACAAAGAACAAATGGAAACAGCACAGAGATACAAAAGGAGCACTTTCTTATGGCTTAGTTCCCTTTTTGCTTGGTGTCTGAGCAACCTTGCATTCAAGTATTTTTTAAAATGTATGTGGTTTTTCAAGTGAAGAATAGACTCTCTTAACTTTAGAGGACTGTTGGAGAAAAGGTGTTCAAAGGTTTTCATTCAAGGGTTCTTCAGCACTATAAATGAATTAATATGAATATCTTGCTGCAGATGCCTTTGTCTTGCCACCTCTTAGCCTGTGTCTGGTATGCAGAAGAAGCAAACCTTTTCTGCATTAGTGATGAAGGGTGAATGAACCTTATTTTAAAATCTTTCTACCTCTTTACAGTGACTCAGGCTTGCTTAGAGGCATGCTTTGACTCTTTGGGGCAGAGCCAGAAGCACTGTAAGTGCCATTCCAGTACACTGTGAGGAAACATTCATCACCAGTGGGTGATTTTCTATGTTTGCTGATACTCACAGGTGTGTCAGTGACCTGTGGTTTTGGGGGTTGGAGGGACAGATGCAATGGTATGGCCTGCTCTTGTGTTCTTCCATTTACAGCAAAAGTCATTGCACAGAGGGAATCCTTTTCAGCATAGGTCTTCACAGTCATACATCACACGTAGATATTCATATGTACACATATATATACACACACACACATACACTACCACAGGGAGAGGAGGCCCACTTTTCAGGTACTCCTCTTCCAGTCTGCCTGCTTTTACAATTAAATGCATTAGTTCTATGCTACTTACAACAGCTGATGAAATGGTTCTTCCAATAGCACTGCAGAATCACTGGGTAATGATTTCACAGCTGCATTTCCCTGACAAGTTAATCACAACATTCCTTCCCTTCCTCCCACCCTCCAGCACTGCTTGATATTAGTAACTGGACACATCTCATGACTGTCTGGTAATTAGAGTTTGAACTCTTCTGCTTGACTAATTTATTAGCTAATATCATATGAAATTTGATGTTAATATGTCCTAAAGGCTAATCTATTCAGATTGCAATGCATAGATTTTAATAATCTAGTGCCCTTTGGTAATCAGGTATTATGTGATTATGGCTTGTGGTTTGAGCAATTAAAAAAGATTGGCTTTCAGTGCTCATTCCAAGGTTGTTGTAGCATTTACGGAAAGGGGTCTATAATTCCAGTGTAATGTGGGTCTTTTATAAGTCACTGATCTCTTTTAAGTAAGTTACCATATGTCCCACATGGTTTAGCATGAGCAAACAGCCTAACCCCAAATTGTTAGCAGTGTACTTGAAGTGAAAAGATTGTTAATCCCTGACATTCTTTTTGCAGTTGTTGCTTCTTTATTCAGCTGAAGTGTAAAAGTCAGAACTTAGAGAAAACTGAGATATGAGAAAAGAAATAGAGATATGGAATGTGTTGAAGTCATATCAGGGTTACTGATGGGTTTTTAGCACAATTCAGGGGGCTTATACCAAGTTGCTTATCCACCACTAACCTTCTTTCCAAAACAAAATTCCCACTCTATAATACTGCCATTCATATATTGCTTCTAGGCATAATTTTGGCTTAAATAGTACAAAATTACACTTTGAACTGATTTAATTTTACAGGAAAACTATATTGCTCTGTGCAGTTTTCTAATCTTCATTCAGACATTTTTAGGCTCCCCCAAAATTGTATAACATTTAAATTATAAGCATATTTCTACCCAGAACACAAAAAAATTTTTGGGAAGCCTCAGGTTTAATCTCACTCTCAGGAGAACCCTGCTATAATGAAGTCCATGAAATGATTGATGATTACTTTAAAGATCTATTAGGTGGATTTCAATATATGTGAAACACACGTTGCTGACCCCACTCTAATTCACTGTTATCAAAATGTATGTGGCATCAAGGCAAATAGCTTACAATGTCTATCACATTTACACTGTGTCGAGACCCATAAATCAAAGAGATGGGGCAACTAGGAGGCGATGCAAAAAGTCTTTATTTTATCAGTCTCTATTCTAATATCTCTCTATTTCTATGGTGGAAGGGTGTGACAAAAAGATGTAAAATCCATGCCGTAACACTAGAAGCTGAGGTAGCAAAGGTTACTCTTCCTTAAATAAGCTTTTCAGCCAATTAGCATCTGACAAGCAGTTCGTTAGCATCTTTAAACACCAATCACTAATTGCACTGTTCCATGGGGGCCCTGTTACAATGCATCTTTTACAATTCAATCTTACAGCACTCTATAACCTTGTACTAGTTTTCTACATAAGATTGTATTGTTACATTCCAAGATTTTCACTAACTTTATTGAATGCTGAATGCATGTTTTGTTTAAGGCACCTGCATTCTAGCTTTAAAGGCTTTTGTTCAAACTACAGGCTATTCTTTGTGCTTTATGTTTCTGCAACTTTACTTTTGCAACACATCAGATCCATTCTCAAAGTTGAAGCTCGAACTTCAATTCTTGTTTAATGGTATCTCTATCCCATGGTTTTCCCACGTCTGCATATTTTTTCTCAACGTTAGCATACAGATGAGCAAAATGATATGGGTTTTCAATCTGACTCTGAGAATTTTCCACATACCCATTCCTCACAACACTGTTACATTTATTGACCCAATCTGTAGTCTCCTTAAGGAATTAAATCAATCATATGTGGCAAAACCTGTTTTCTGTAAGATCGTGCTGACTGGCATCTATTACATTTTGTGCCTTTAATGTTTTTGTTGAGCAAGAGAAGGGAATAGCTTTCAGGTATTTTACAGAAAGCTCGTTTTTCTATAGGAGAAAATATCCAGGCAGAAATCTCCAGACAAGATGGACTCATTGTGCCATGTATCCATGAGACGAAAAAGTGAAGTATACAGGCTGCTGCAGTCATAGCTTTTATGCAAGGATCCAAGCTGATTGGAATTTTAAACAGAAAATGTTCAAGTCCTAATTATCTTTAATCAAATAGACTTATCTGGAGATCAGACCAAAGTACTGAGAATCCTATTAAAGTCATCAGGCATCATGAGTGACAGATACTCCTGGTAGACCTATTTAAAACAAGCCTGAAGACTGATCAGTTCAAACTTATTTAGCATGAAGGGCCATTCTTGTGAGGAAGACTAATATGAGGTCCAGGAGAAGACACTACACTAGTTCCATAGAAAAATGCAGTTTTGTTTCCCATAAATATGATGATACAGTAACTGAAGGACTGCTTCAAACTTCAAAGCACTAGCAAAGCTATTAAATGAACACAACGGAAAAGAGAAATCTAAAATCAAATTAAGTGATGGATAAAGATTGTTAGAGAAAACTCTTCAGGACAGGTTTTTCCCATTATTTTGTGCTACACTTAATATTTGTGAAGAGTAGTGAGGGCCATAAGATGGCTTAATTGTCACTGAACACGATAGGGGGCTGCAGACCAATTCAGAAGTATAAGAGCCATCTCCTGAATTTCCCAGGCACTGCCAAGACCATAAATATCTATTGCACAACACAAAGGACAGGCCACAGAAGATACCAGCCACGGTATGACACATCACTTCTTCTATATTCATGTCTCTCCGATGATTTTACAATCCAGGGACAAAAGGAAATGAGAGTATAACACACAAATGGAATGGTAGGGTAAGTGCACTGCTGGTGTTTGGACCACTGTGTTCAGTCACCCAAACACACTTAGCACCTAATACTGTGTTTGGTACATATGCAAAACTGCTTCTCCAGGCAAGGTCTTTCATTGACAGGAGTTCTTCTGAAGTACAATTTTCCCTTGCATTAAATTTCTACCTTCTGCCTTAAAGTCCCAAACATAACTCTCCAAAAGTCCTGCTTTACACAAGGGCACAGTCCTGGAAAGTGGTGGCTTCTTATTCTGACCCAGTTCCACCCCTGTATAACCATCTTAACATCTGGCACTTTTTTTCCTTGCGTTTTGCTCTGACTCTATCACCATTGTTTTCTTTCTTTTCAATCATTTGATAGTTCTTCCTTTAATATAATCAAATTTTAGTCTAATTTCAAGTGATTTACTATGCAGTGTGACATACCATAAACTTATTGTACATAACTGATGCACCAAAACTTGCATAAAACATATTTTTGGCGGATAATTAAAAAACCAAAGAGGCAAAAGGATAAATAAGTATTTTAGACCTGACAAAATTTGTACAACATGCTGTCAGTTTTACTTCCATTAGAAGTTTCACAGGAAGTGACATTGAAACTAAGATGCAACCTTGGCCATAATCAGACATAACTCTATTGCAAGTTATTGATGACAGACTTACATGAGATAGTACTAGAGTTAAATTTGCCTGAATTACTTGGAAAAAAATGATTCACAAGATTAAATTTCAATGACAGTGATGTAGTTGGACAAATGGTATATGTGTTTAAGTGTCTCTTTTAAACCTGTCTGACAAAGTCAGCCATGGATAGCTTTATTTCCTGTCTGCCACATCACACGAAATAAAGTTAGGTAGAAAAGGTACAGCACTATTTCATACAGGTGACTGTAGCAAATTCAAGAGAAGTGACCCATTGCAGAGATCATTTGAATAAAGCTGTTTCCCTTGTGATATTCATAGAAGTAGCTTTGATCTATGAAAAATATTACTATACTCAATAATCTCTCAGCCAGTAACATGCCATTAAAGTAGTCAGGTAGTAATCTGCTTTCTCCCTTCAGGACTAAAATAAAGTTTCTCATATAAAAGTATTATCTATCTTTCCAAACTTATGATGTATAGAAATGGAAGAGTTAGCTCTGTGAAATGAGTAGCCAAATCACTTGCTAGACAAATCAGTAATGACAGGCACCTAATAATATTGCATAAATGTACATGCAACATGCAAAAATTCATGTATGCAAAAGTCCATGGCAAGTGAAAAAAACAGGAAAAACAACAGCTTTGAGGATAGTAAAGAATACCCCTAAAGTATTAAAACCATGAGATGACGACTCTGCTTCAGAATTGGTACAAAAGCTGGTTGAATTTTTTGTGTGTTTTGTCTTTTTATTTGGAAGTGCTATTTCACAAAACCAGAATTGTTTAACAGATAAAAATTTTATCAAAATGATTACAAAATCATTGGCATTGAAAAGTGCTAAAAATTGCAAAAAGGTCTTTTAGCTTTTTAATTGATTTTTTTTAGTTGATGTTTAGATGACTATTTATTTTGAAACTTAGGCTAATGCTAGAGGTTTTACCTTAAGATGCAATAACTTTTAGATACTTCAGTTTTATGCTTCTATTTGCAATGTGGAAGAAGCTCAGTGTATTGCTACTAAGCCAAGAACAGTGAAAGTCCAGTTTTAGATAGGATTCTGAACGTCAATAATTTTCACTTTGTGGCAAGTATAAACATTTAATATTATTTATATTTTTCTGTGTTCCAGGTTAATAATTTATAGAAAAAACTATTATTAAAAATAAATGTTTTAGGAGAGACTGTCGTTATTATATATTAAATACTAATTTGTTTATCTTTGGAGTCCTCCAGAGCAAACACTAGATGACAAGAACACACCTGTATTTTTCTCTCTTAACTACTAGAAAAGATGGATTATTTTAGTAGAAATAAACTACAACATCATCATTAAAATATCTTGTGGTGGAGATGGTACTGCCAGGAATTGGGTCTGGTTTTAGCTCCATAAACTTTTTAAACCAAATAACACCTCATAGGTTAATTCTTCTATGATTTAGCCCCCAAACCAGATGTATTGGGTTATTTGAAAGAAGAACGTTTACTTAGGTTTTCATACCATTAGAAAAAAAATGAAAGAATCCTCTATTATTGAAGCCCATTTTCCTTCCTTTTTTACTTTTTTCTTTTCTGGTTTATTTCTTTGATCTTAATTATTTGTCTTCCAGAAATATGTTAATGTTCCTACATATTGGAAGTATTAAATTAAATTTGAAATGTTTATGAAAATTTGTTTCCTACCTTAATACACTGTGCATTGGATAGTCTGTTCTTGAAAAGTGACTACAGAAATCAGGTTGTGAAACCTGCAGAAAGGATCAGCTGTGAAATGTGAATAATCAGATTGCAAGTAAGTTGGCAGAGGCTTCATGACTATAGGCTTGCAAGCTAATTGCCTAGCAAAAGGGACATAACTTCTGAGTTTCATTCCTTCTAAGAACTTCATAGTGCTTTTTCTTTTCTCCAAAAATTGTTTTTGATGCTTGTGATTCAACAATTTTTTCTAAACTAAGTGAATTCCAAAGATTTCAGCCCAGGTTCACTGATGGAATGTATCTCAGTTCTCCCAAAATGCTTGGTAGGTGCTACAGAACTATGCAATCCCACTGCCAAACCCCCAGATCAATAGAACTTAATGGGCTTCTTCAGGTTCAACCACTTCACTTCCATTGCATGAAGAACCAGAGCATGTCAGGAGGAAGGGAAGTGGGCAATGAAAAGAAGAGCAAAATGTTCTCCTCTTGCATATGTTGTTACAAATCCAAATGAGAATTCACTTTTTTCTTTTCCTTCTTGTTGACTGGGTCAATGTTGTTGAGTAAAAAAACTTCACTGTATTGCTTCACTGATCACTTTAAAGCCCACTTTAAAGGATTGCTGGTCTTGTGATAGCTCCTCTTAGAGAAACCTCTCTTCATAGACAAGGAAAATATTTAATTGAAATTATGTGTTTTAGTTCATTTTGTAATAGCTCAGTGGTACAGCAGGCAAGATTTAATCAGCACACCCAGTGAACTGTTTTCATTAGACCGGAGGCAAATTGCTGAGTTTATTTATCTTCTATATTTATGGAAATCAGTGCATCTTTAAGGCATCTGTACATATTCCATAGCAAAATTCTTTGCTGCTTTTGGGGTTTTTAAGTTCCTGTTTGGGTCTCCAAACCTTTTTTCAAAAAGAATGGACTGGCAAGTTACCATGCTGTTGTGTGCGCCAACTGAATGTGCTGGGATTTGAATTGAGTGCTTAAATCTCACGCCTGCAAATGCCCTTTGCATACTTCAGCATTTGGAGTTTTTCTGCTGCTGTTCCAATACTCTGGGGATAGAGTTTACTTAGAACAAAACACCCTGGAGGAAAGAAATGTGCTTTTATCCAGTCTGGAGCAAAGAGCTGGATTGTGCTTTGGATGCTCTCTGTGCAGGGGAGCTGGCAGCCGGGGCTGGCCAGCGCAAGCAGGGGCTCATTGGTAGCATCAGGAGGCACGGCCCCATACAAAGCACCCCAGTGCATCTGCAGAACATTATTTTGCTCACTTCTGGGGTAAATGCATGCAAGAGCTTTTGCAAGTCAGGAAAAGGCAGCTTTTATGCCAACATAGTCTGTTGCATAGTGTTCGGTAAACTATGCGGAGCACAAGTATCAAAGTGTTAACAAGATCCTACTAATGGGCAATCAACAGTAAATTTTAGTAATAAAGACTCCAAATTGCTTTGGTCTGCTTCCAGAGTCATGGCTGAACACACTTTCTTTTCTTTTCTTTTTCTTTTTTTTTTTTTTTTAATTAAATAGAGAGAAAATCAAGGGAAATAGGGCTGAAAATGAAAAGCTTTAAAAATAATGCATTAACTGGTAATAGCTGTAAGGAATTGTTCTAAAGAAAACTCCACGTTTGACAAACCTTTGTGTGAGACAGAAGCACTTTGGGGTCAGGGCAAGGGAAGAGATTTTTTTATTGAAAGGAACTGTTGTTGTGGCAATAGCTGTGGGGGAGGTTTGGTCCCACTGCTTATACTCCAAGCTAATTCATTAGAGGGGTCAGAAAAGCATGTCAGAGATTAAAACATATCTTTTTTTTTTTCCACTGCTGATCTTCACTTGCATTCTCTTTTTCTGGGGGTGGAGGCCTGGCATGGAGTCACACTATTTTCACTCCTGCACCAGTACAGCTGAAGCATTAACCTTCAGGCATCTGTAAGGAAGGGTTACAGTACCTTCTCCGTGGACACCCCTGATGTGAAGACACCTGGACAGGTGATGACTGCAAATATGTTGTCAAGAAATATAACACAATTTATGGTAAACCTTAAAAAAAAAAAAAATCCACACGTTTCTCTCTTTTCATCATCTCTTTCTCTCTTCCTTGCTTTGAACATATTTGTTTGAAATTAATTTGGCCCACAATTTTCAGTCTGGTCTAAGGTTTGTTCTTTCATTCCCATGTTATATTGCATTGCCTTTCTATCTCTCCATATTAGATATATTTAATGTGTCTTTCTTGCTTCGTTTCTGTTTCTTGACTCCAGCTTGCCTCTTTCTACTCTTACACTTTTTGCTCCCCTCAGTAGTGTCTCACTACACATTTTCAATTTTCTACAAGGAAGGACTGCCATGAGAGGAAAAATCTTTCCTTTGTCAAGGATCCTTTTCTATTAGCAGCATTCACAGCATAAAGTACTGTTTTTCAGAGAGAGATGAAAAACTGAATTTCTTTTCCACTAATAAGCAAGTCCACAGACCGTGTCACCTGGAGAGGACTGGCTTGTTATTCTTTTCTCCATTCCTCTTACAGATATGTCCATACAAGTCCTTGGCTTTTATTTCAGGAATCAGGGAAGCTCTCACCTACATTAGCTTTGTAGCACCATCACTGGAAAATGGTAACATTTTTTTTATTATAACAACATGGGAAACCCTTGCTGATTTCTGACTGAAAGTCAGGTCCCTGTTGAGGAAGGAACAAAAATTAAACAATGCATTGGCACCGCTTCTCTTGCTCAAACCTTCCTCTCTTGCTCAAGAATTGAGACACAGCCTATGTCTCTCCGTTCCTCAAACTAGCACAGGCAACTACAGGCAACTACATAAATACGTTCAGAGCTCAGCCATTGCACAGTCTCATTTAGTGCTTCTTTTTGTCCAATCTTCTTTGCTCAATGAACTGTCTTTGTGTTATAAATCATAAGGAGTAGACTGCCCCCAGATTTGGCTCCACTTCTCCTGAATATCAATAAAAAACTAACAAAAGCCAAACAACAAGGACATCTGTTGATTTGAGTCTGTGCTAAGTGGTTGCTAACTCCAGGTGAAATCTGAGTACTTCTGTCTACATACAGATATCTTGCTTCCTATCTCTACAATATTTCAGACTAAGTACTGTTGTGTCTAATCTATTTTGGAGTAAAAATTAAGAAAGGTTATATAATTTTCAATATTTTAATGTATTTTTATTCCTATACCTTTAGCGACGTATAGTTCGCATCAAGACAGTTTGTTACAGGAGTTGAAGAGTAATGTAAAACTGTAAAACAACAAAGAAACTATCTTGAAAGGTTTGTAGGTTTGTTCCCTCCAACAGCAGAGGTGACAGGCACTTCAGCAGTGTTCCAAACTCCCACTCTGCAGCAGTGATAAGGGATTTTATATCATTAGCCGTGGTGGTGGAATGACCCTGGCTGGGTGCCAGGTGCCCACCAAAGCTACTCCATGACTCCCTCCCTCAGTTGGACAGGGGAGAGAAAACATGATGAAAGGCATGTGGGTAGAGATAAGGCCAGGAGAGATCACTAACCAGTTACTGTCAAGGGCAAAACAGACTTGACTTGAGGAAATTAGCTGAATTTGCTACCAATCAAATCAGAGTAGGGTAATGGGAAATAAAAACCAAATATTAAAACCAACATTCCCCCACCCCTCCCTTCTTCCTGGACTAAACTTCAATCCTGATTTTCTCTACATCCTCCTCTCAGAGGCACAGGGGAACAGGGAATGGTTGCTGCTGCACTGGGTTATTTTCCCCCCTTCTTAAAGACATTACCCTTGAGGGTCTGCCACTGTTTCTGATGGACTTGTCCTTGGACAGTGGAGTGTCCATCCTGGAGCTGGCTGGCACTGGCTCTGCTGGACACAGGAAAACTTTCTGGCAGCTTCTCACAGAAGCCACCCCTGTAGCCCCCCTGCCCCCAAAACCTGGCCACACAAACCCAATACAGTCATAGAGTCTTGCAGGACCCTTAATTAACAGAAATGAGCATGAGAGATCAGAGCTGTACAGGTTGCATTATAAAGACCTCAGTTAGAGGTTTTCATATAAGGTTTGCTTCTAAATATTGCTACATACTACAAAGTTTAGAAGAAATGTGTTTTTAATGCAGAAGTCTACTCAAAGTCAGGTAGAATCAGTCTGAAGAAGATGCTGCAGAATTACTGTGGGTCTTATAGAGGATGACACTCTTAGCTACAGCTTCCTTCTGCACCTCTATGGCACAGGTGACAGTCTTGACTCAGTGTAAGTCTAATGGCAATAGAAATGCCTCACACAGCACGGTGTTAGAGCTGTTTCAGACATATGAAATGGCCTGACTAGGTTTTTGAGAAGAGAAGCACTATGTTCTCTTCAAAAGAAAAAAATGTTTCAGAGGTGAACAGAACAATACTGAAGTGGCTTGTGCTGAATGTTATTTTTACTTCTTCTTAAAGAGCAACGTATGGGAGATTTGCAAGAGAGGAAGGTTTGGGATAAAACCAAACAACTCACGTTTGGTAAGGTGGAGGGATTTAGTCAATATTACACATGATTCCCAGATTACCTCATTTTAGAAAAACACTGCTTCTTGTATATCAAGTGAGTATGGACAGGATACAGTGTTATTTGTACTAAAGAAGCTTTAAGGTCTATTGTTCAAGGCTTTTTGACATCTAAATTCACTTCAGCCCTTTGAAAATTCTCAGGGCATTTAACAGAGCACATGTAATGCTCTTAAGGTATAGTTGTGTAAACTGCATCCATGAAGAATTTACAAGCTTTCTGCGGTCAAAATTTTTCATCAAATCTCATTTCCTTCTCAGTATTTCATTCTATAACCGGATAAAGGCATTGAAACTGTTTAAGGGCTGCAACTTGTTCCTCTATAGCAATGCCACGGAAAATGAAGCGTGAAAGAAATAGGAAGTAAGCCTGAGGGATTGAAGAGAAATCTGCGGCTTAGAGCAGGGAAAGCCACTCAAAAATAGTGTATGCAGCTAGTGTTGGATTGATATTCAGCTATGGCCATGTTGTAGACAGGAAAAACATCCATGTCTTGCCAACATTGATATCTAGGCCTCTGTTTTTCTCCCCATGTTTGCAGACCAGCCACAAGACCTTACTGTGAAACATAAAACACCTTGCACAAGAGCTTCGGAAAGGAAGTAACTTCCACAGATCCTTGTTTGGTATACCTTAGCTGGATTGTGCTTCAGAGACAACTACTCACTCAACACTCTCTACAATTACAGTTCCTTTACATATTTTAGTCTGGGCATTCTAGATTAATTTATCTCAAATTACAAGTCCAGTTTAAAAGAATATTGTAAAAGCAGTGACAAATGTCACAAAAAAATAAGCCTCCAATCAAACTCCACGAAAAGGTCTCCTCAGAGATAAAGGCACCAGCTGGGCTGAAATTTCAAAATTATGTTTACATGGAGTGATTTGATGATGTACAAATGTGTGTATACATGTAAGAAAACCTTTTGAAAGCTTTTGAATTAGTTTAATGGTATTTTCTGGTTTTAACAGAGTGGCAGTTTCTCAACATGCAGGGCAATTGCAGGGTATTTAATATACACTTGTACTGTTTTATATATATATTTTTTGTTGTTTTATATCTTTTTTTCAGTCTATTAATGTGATACATTTACATCTCATAGGATTGCTACAACTTTTTGCACACCTCAGGTTGTTACTCTTGAACCATTTTTCTATCTCCTCTTCCAAATATTTTAATGACTTCATTGACTCATGTGAGCTCTCCCACCAGCTACACAACGTATGGGTCTGACCTCCTTATCCCTGCCTTTACCCACCTGCATACCCAACCTGTGAGTGTCAAAGGTTTCAATTTAAAATAATAAACCAGAAGTGATTCCTAAGCCCACAAAGAAGTGCCAGTCCAGGAAATATGTCCCTATTGGACCTTCTCCTCGGGAAGGCTCAGGAGCTTAGTGCCCTCTCCCCACTGTGCTCCATTTCCCCCTGTTCCTTCTGAACAGCTGGCATATCTCTAATGTCTCCTCCCCTGCACATGTGCCCAGATATTACCTTCTGTTTCACCACTGAACTGGTACATTCAGGCTTGTGCCTGTCTTCCAGGAGCCACCAAAGAGTACTGCCAAACACAGTGTGTTTCCAGCTTTCTGCATGGAACTGGGTACATTCTAAGGACACCTTCTCACCTGCTTCACCCAGAGACGAATTTTTGTCTCTGTCCTGGCTCCTGGCATGATCTCTCCATGTGCAAGACAGAAGTTAATTTTGCTCCTTTATATCCTACTTTGTTTTGTTCTGTCACCCAAGTGTACTGCAAATGTCCTTGCAGCTTCATGTATTTAACAGCCAGCCAGATGAAAAGAGGCATATGTAGGAGCAAACACAGCACAGGCACGTGTGCTGATAAGATTAATTCCTTGTCATCCGCTATAATGTTAAATCTAATTTGAATCGCAGCCCTTGGGACCTGCAATTACATTTGCCCATCTGTCAATAAACTGCCATTTTGAGTTGTACTGTAGTTAATTGCACTTAATAGACAAAGTTTTCCCCTAGTTGTTCTTCCATCCCCTAACATCACCCCTGTTTTTTTTTTTTCTTTAAAGTACAATTAGAGCCAAATAAATAGAAGCAAGAGTGAGTTAGCAAGTTATATATTAAAGAAAAAACTGAAGGATCAGGATAGATATTATTTGCCCAGGTCTAGATAAAAAAAACCACCAACCCTCCTTAACATCAGAAAAGTGAAGGAATAGGTATAAATGAAACCAAAGTACAGGAAACCAATAAAATAGCATATGTGAGAGACAATACATACCTAACACACGCTCTTTGTTGCTAATGCATTGCTTCTGGTGCTGAAAATATTCACTCTGAACCTTCAGGTTTGAATCTCCTGTTCCTTGTTTTCTTCTGGGATAATCTCTAACCCAGCTAATGAGTAATGAGCAGTCCCAGGATCCATTTTAGTTCTACCATAAGGATGGTGTGAGCCTCATTTAAATTTGCTTTTCTAATGTACCCTGGAGTGCCTTGTAAAAATTCTTAATCCTCTATGGAAGATGGAAAGAAATTTAATTTTTTATTTTTGAGTAGACTAGCTGCCTTCAAATCCCCTAAGCTTTTCCAGAAAAAGTCAGGTAAATAGTAACACCTTGAAACAAGTGAGAAACTTTGAGATTTCTAGTGGTAGCACATGAAATATATTACAGATTAAAAATAAAATTAAAGGGATGTTTCAGTTTTTATAAAAATAATCTGTTTTTCTTTTCTTGTTTTCTAATTTCTATTAGGAGGGGTCTAATTATACACCAAAATCCAAACCTTTCCTTTTAGCAAAACATGCAGATTCTGTTTTATATGATCTAACTGACCTTCTGCTATGAATCACTATGTTTAGATTAGTATTATAATATTTGTAGATAGTAAACAAGATTATGCTTCACTTTCCAACCCTCATATACCCTCATATATGTATTTTTTTTTTTTTATATGATCTTTTTGTTCCTGGTGGAGGGGAGCAAAAAATCAAAGCTAGGCTCTTAGTTCTATTCAGCGACAGGAAAAGAGGCAATGGGTACCATATGAAATATAGGTAATTCCACTTAAACATGAGTAAAGACTTTTACTTTAAGGATAATCAAGCATTGGAAGAGGTTGTCAGAGAGACTGTGACCATCCCTGGAGAACCTGGACACCTCTCTGCACATGGTCCTAGGCAAATTGCTGTTCAATCACCTTGCTGAGTGCAAAGTGCCCTTGGTAAAGGGCTTTGTGCTCACTGTTTGAAATTGCCTTTTTGTCCTCTGTTGACTCAGAAATTGATTGAATGGGTTGTGCTCCAGTGTCTTCCTAGTGACTGAGGGGAGGCTGAGCAGCCAAAAGTTCCCCAGGTTCTTTTTCCATGTTTTTCAAAGCTGCATGTTTAGTTGGCCTTCTGCCAGCTGTCATTGACCTATCTGTCACTTAAAAAAATAAAATTACAAATAGCAGCACTTTAATTACAGTGGTCATTTTTGTTCAGCCCCATAGTAAAATTCTATGCAGTCCCATTGACTTGAATACATCCAGTTTATCTAAAATGCCTGTAAATTGTTTCTTCCCATAGGCTTTCCTAACTAAACAGGTATTTGCAGAGAGGTCCAGGAGCAGGCTTTGCCTGTGAAGCATGAAGTAAAAATATATTCCTGCATGGTTCTTTTTCTGGTTTACTTATAGAGGAGCTCCTTAGAAAAACAAGTCTTTTGCCAAAGCTAATTAATTAATTAGTTAACTAATACTAATTTAATTAATTAAATAATTAATAGAAACTCTGGTTAGTACAATGATCAGTAACTAGCCTGCAAATCTCTCTGTGCTTGTCTTCAGACAGACACTCAAACAAATGTATTCAAATTAACTTTTCTGTCAGTATCCTGAACGACATAATTGAACATCTCTCTGTACTTACAGCAGCAAAGTAGCCTTAATTTTGTATTATTTTCAATTGCCTTAATTTCTCTTATTTCAGTTCATTCTGGAAATGAGATAAGTTAACTGGAACAAAGCAACTTAAATTCAGAATAAGAATATTCCTAGAGGAATTTAATGCTCTTTAATGACTGCATAATACCCTCCCTGTGTATTTTCATGTAGTTAAGCCCCAAGCACTAAACAAAATGTACACAACTTGTTAATTCTGAAGAAAAGAAGTCAGAAGTATTTCAGGCTAAAGAGGTTTTTTTAAGTCCAGTAGGATAATAATGCTGAGACACTTTACATAAATGAGTTAAACAAGTCACTGTAAAAAGTTGACTACACATTTTAATAATTCTATGCACAGGAATGTCTTAATGAATCATATGATGTATTTATTTATTATTTATTGTGAAATACCATATGGAAGATCCTTTTAACAGCTATGAAAAATCCCAAATGTTCTAATGACCAAAAAATTAAGGCCCTTTTGAAATATCCAGAGGAGTATTTGCAACTGATGGATTGTATAAACGTAGAGTGTAAAGTTTTATGATTTTACACACAAGCTTAATTCTCCAAGACAACATCGACATACATATTCTCCTGCACTAACTTTCTTTCCTGAAGGAGGGAAGCATTTCTTGCAGATTACTTCAATGTTTTCCTTTCTGTACATAATGACAATTCTTCATGACAAATCTGTTTACCCTGCTATTCATCCTTCCTCGCTTTAGTAGTGGTAACTGTGTATCAGTGGCATTGGCAACTGGAAACACCTCTGCCAAGGGTGAGCTGACGGGAAATTCTTGGTGAATAAGGGTAAAAGCTAAGGAAAACATGACTTAGAAAGGGGTTGGAATATTTGACAGCGATAGCTAAATTTACAGAGAATTTAAAGAGTTGAATCTTCTGTTTCATACAGAAGCAAACACGTGGTCAAGTCTGCTTAGAGAAGAAAACAATGGAGAGAAACTGTAGCTCACAAGAATGTCTGAAAGAGTGACTACTAAATTTTGGGTTGAAATAATTTTACAGACAAAATTAAATAGGTGATAAGCAGAAAAGAACACAGGAAAAGATCAGTAACTATTGTTATGAAAAGCAAGGACTGACTAAAAAAAATCAGAAAAATAGAAATGGCCATTTTTATATTAACGTGGGACCTCCAGAGTATTAATATTTGTGTGTTTACTTCCACACCTCTCTTTGCACCAGATCTGAGTGAAACATGAGGATGTATACCCTGTTTGTAAATAGATGACATGCAAATTTATCTTGATCTGAATATTGTTTATCATATTCTATATCAGGTTTTTCTTAAAGAACTTCTTTCTCTACCTGTTTTGCTTTGTTGGAGTTTTTATTATTTGATGAAGTGTGCTCAATTGGAAAAGGGAAATCACAGAGCTTTTGAAACAGGAAAGTACACAAACCTTAAGAGTGTTGAGTTAGAGCTTTATCAATAGTTTAAGGAGAAATATAATTAGTTAACTAAGCTTATATTTCCAGTTTTTGTACACAGAGATATGCTCATATTGAGTCAGTAATTTGTTTGCATATTCTCCCTTTCCACATTTACTGAATTGAAGATGCTTTTGTTCAGTACAAATACTTGATATCAAGCTTTTTCAGATAGCTCGACTTTTCATATTTTAGAGCAGTTTGCACTACCAGCAGAATGATCACATGAAAACAAAAGAGTGGTTTCCCTGATACAAAGTGCAGTATGAACATGCATTTATGGGAGAACTAAGCCTCAGAAGCTATAAAATTAAACAGAAGGATGGGAAAAGATGCAAAGAGATGGAAAGGTGATCAGAATAATACAAATGATAAGATTTATCATAAAATAGCTGAGCTCTTTCACACAGATTCCTTAGTACTTTCTCTGTTCTGACTAACAACCCTGGCAGCTGCAAATGTCACTGAAACTGAATTTTGCATGAGAGCAGTTACAGAAGATTTTCATTAACTTTGGAGTCAGTGAGACTCAGCTGCTTAAATTGTCACTGTGAGCAAGTTCAAGAGGAAATGATCACTCAGCTCGTGTAGCTGTCTGGGGATTTTTTTCCATTGCCCAGATCCTTGTTAATATTTCTGTTGGCAAAGTTAGATCAGCCCCTCAGTCCTCACCCCAGATGCCAGTTTGGTAGACCACAGTTTTTAGTTCCTTGGAGAATGAAAATTGTTTTACTTCAAATCAGGAAAATATCTGACCAGTGGTGGCTCTTGGTTTTTATTTATTTTTTTAAATTGGGATGAATATATTCTAAAGGCTCAGTCATGAGAAATTTAAACACTTAATACATCATGTAAAGAGAATTTTTTTCAAATACAGAATGAAGCCCACAGAAACAAAGAATCCTTTTCTTAGTATTTGGTACCAATGCCTAGGCATACTAATGTGTATGTGACAGACCTTACAAGCTCATGTATATGCCATAAAATGGATGAGAGAACACAGAAGTAATAACTAGAAAGGAGGGTGGTAAAGATGGCCCTGTAGTTAGCAGTATAAGAAGGCTAACTTTTTTCTAAGGATCCTCACTATTTGAGAATGGTACTGGAAAATGCAGTTTTAAAAAGCAAAAGTCCGTATTTTTATGTCTTTACATTTATGTCTTTTCGTTTGTGTGCTCCAATGCCACTGGTTTAACCAGTGTCTTCACCACTTACATCAACTGTGCATCCTTCTGAAAGGCTTAGCTGTGGGAGTATGTGAGAGTTCAATGCATATGTGATGGAATCAACCACAAGGCAGAAGAGAAAATCATGTTCTAGTGCTCTTAGTGCAGGACCATTTCTCATTGCCACCTTTCTGCTTTTCTGTTACAGTGCTTCTGCTTCCACCATAAGGAAGTGCTCTGCTCCTGCTCTTACTGCTTTCCTTCAGTGAAGAACTAAACACTGCATGGTTTTTCTTCAATTAATTCTCCATTTATCTTTTCATGGACTTGGTGCACATTTTGGGAGCCTCCCTGCTGGCTGAGTGTTCTTAAGGTGGGACTGGAGTGTCCTTAACATATTCTGAGAGTCTGATGGCTGAAGCTATTTCTGTGGTCTCTTCTCATTAGAGGAATATTTTCACTAATTACTGCAGCTCTGATTCAGAGAAGCCCTGGATTTAAATATTAGCTTCCACCTGGATGTAGGTCTCTAGGGATTTCCTGAAGTGGAACCTCTTACCCTCCAAACAAATGGCCAGGGTGCAGAACACTGTGCTATAAAATTAAATGACCTAAGAACAAGTTTTTGCTTAAGATTTGAAAATACCACAAAGGATGTGACTCAGCAACTGAAATAAATTTTGGATATTTGCCGCTTAAATAATTTAATAATAGTATTGTGCTTTGCTATTCAAAGTTCATTAGCAGAGCATGACTACTAAGAGAAATGATGGATGAATTTTTGAGCAGTCACTGTCACATGGCTGTGCTTTACTGAGCCACTTGGAAGCTGTCTTTAAACATTTCAAAAGACTGAACATTCACTCTTGATATTGTATTTGACTTTTTTGCATAAAGTCTTTGGTAGAGTCCTTGTGTTGTAGTAAGCATTGTGGAGTTGTTCTTATGGTAACTGCACAGTTGACATCATCAATGTTTAAAATCAGGTTTTAAGCCAGTGAAGGACTAAGTATGAAGGTATATTGTGAGAGCTTAATCTCAAGCTGATTGAAGACTTCCGGTTCCATAAACTTGCCCATACAGAAAAGATATTCGAGGACAACTGGAATGGATTCACAAACTCACAAATTTCTGAAAGTAGAAAGGATTCCTACTTATTTTCTAAGTAGTTTATTTTATTACAAATTCAAATTCTACTTATTAATGTTAAAAACTGAACTGAGCTCAATTTGTTTCAAGTATCTGTCCTAGAAATGCCTGTCTTCTCAAATATCAGTTATGGAGCTATGATCTTTCTACTTTCAGATTCATTAGAGGACTGGCACATTTTTAAAAATTTTTCTTGCTAATTTTCATGGAAAGAAATTCTGTTTTCACTTACAACACAAAGATGTCATTGAAATATTCAGATAAATAAGCAAAATAACTTTTAAATCTGTTCTTCAAAAACCTGTTCTCACAACGAAGTATGTCACAGGTCAGATTCAGGGTTATTTAACAATTGTTTGGATTAATTTTTTCATTTGAGAGTCTTGAAAACATCGAGTGGAAATGATTGAATTACTTACTCCTCAGCAGAACCAGCTGTTCAGTAACTAAAGTATAACTCTGATTTAATGAGCGTGACTTAGAAAACCCAGTTCATCATGGTGATCAATAGCAAGCTCATTGCCGGCATGGATTCCTTTGTAAGTTCTGCTCACTAAACTTGAATTATGTGCTAGTCCTAGGGCAGCTTGTCATCCCCAAGCAAAAGTGCCCTTGACCTGCCACTGCTCTTGGCTCCTGTCAATTACAGAGGTGCCAACAGTACTGCAGTGCTCTCACCCAGGCACCTCCCTAGTGTTGTGACACTGCAACCTTGACAGTTGGTAGAAAGTTGAAGGGTAGCAAAACCTGGTAAACTATTTCAAAACACTTGATTTTTTAAAAGAACTCATTATGTACTGTTTAATATAAATAATGAGTTAACAGCCATCAGCTTCGGAATCAAGATTGAAACATATAGTTTCAGAATATATATGGCTGTTTATATAATATGTGAGTTTCCTACAATGATTGCAGAAATTGCATTCCCTCCTATCTGCACCTCCTTCAATTTGTGATGTTTTGCTGTTTTCCACAGGTATATACTTGAAGTGTCTTATTGCCTTTGGTTAGGGGGTGCAAGACAAGGGAGATGTAATCCTACTTACTAATTTTTACTGTTTGATTGCTTGCTTTGTTTTAGTGACGTTAGGTGAATAAATAGATGAAAGATCTGTTATGTAAAGCTGTTTACTCCACATAGCTTTGGAAAGAATATCATTGTGATATATATAAACTCCTGTTAGAATTGCCTTAATAGATGTTGATAATGAAATCCAGTCGTAACCTATGAGAATGAGTAACTATTAATTAGATTAAGCTTCTTTAAATTCCAAGACAAGCACATGGAAAGACAACTGTATTAAAGAGGAGAGTAAATAAAAGAAAATGAAAGTAAGTGACAGGGTGGAGAAGAAAAAAACGCCTCAGAGAAAAGGCTGCCTCTGGCCAAAGATAAGGTTCTTGAAAGGTCTCTGATGGCTGTTGCAGAAGAAAGAGCCTTTAAGCTCAGAGAACTCTGGAAACATCTGGTTGGGAAAAAAAGGGTTTCTTAGAACACATTGTGTACAGGACAATGTAAGAGAAGTTGGTGTGGTTTGGATAATATAAAAAAAATCAGTATTGCACAAATGGGTTGAAAAACAAGAGATACCGCTTGAATCATGCTACCTAATGTTAAAACACAACAGGGAGTCTTACTTTACATTAGAGAACATGACTTATCAAGACTGTTTTCAATGCTTTTGAATTCCTTAAGATTTTATTCTATTCTAACCTAGATGTTGTGATGGCTGGATCCAAAAAAACATTGTGGAATTTTTCACCATTCTCCCCATTGCATGGTGGTGTTTCAACAATATGCTGCCAGATCTTTAACAAGGCTCTGCCACAAAAACTCTTTGAACTATGAGTAACAGTAGGTGGTTGGAGAGGAAGAGAGAAAGATTGTGAATATGGAGGGTTGGAATAAAAATATCTTCCCTTCAGCTGTAATCAAGGATGAAAGAACTGCACAGCTGTTTGGG